>JASANB010000592.1:0-116734 GCA_030248155.1 Sabatieria punctata | reverse complement strand
GTTTTTCTTCCTTGCACAGGGAAAACGTCTTTTGAGATACGGTTACTGCGATCTGCTAATGTACAGTTAGAGATCGCATTAACCGTGCCTTGTAATCGCATTAACTGTAGCTTTTCATCGCATTAACCGTGCCTTGTAACCGTTTTAACCGTAGCTTGTCATCGTATTTAAGATACATGTAACAGGTCATCCGCCGATGGGGAGGGGGTTGGGGAGGGTCTGGCGCCGACCGGGTGGGTCTGAGCCGTAATTTTGGGGGAGGGGGTGGACACTATAAAACGCTCAAAAATCGAGAAAAATCCCAATTTTTGGGTTAAAAATCGCCAAAAAATCGCTAATTTGGGCTGAAAAATGTTTCAAAAGGGAAAAAAAACAGTACTGTTGCTAAGTAAATTATAATTATAATTTTAATTATATTTTTTAGAAATTTACTAATGCAAGTAAATTATTTGGTAAGTAAATTATAATTAAATTAAATTTCTACGAAAACAGGAAAAGTTAATTATAATTATAATTTGTAAATTATACTTACCAAAAATAATTTACTTAATTTACTTACACACAAGCTTAGCTATTGTTGAACCTTTTTGGCAGCATGCAAGTGCTCGTGAGTGTCAGCTTTCAGCACTCTATACCTTTCTTTCAATAGCAAGGCATACTTCAGTACAATTTTCCGACCGCCAGCCCAGCCACTGCCTTTCGTCTTTGCGCTTCTTTCTCTTAATTTCCCACAAAACAAAATCAATCTAATTAATCCTTAAAGCTGACTCGACTGTGGATACTAGGTTACTTTTAACCCGTTTTGCTATGCGATAGCATACATTCAGTCTCCACAGGCATTGTTTGATGCGATGAAAACAGAAACAGACGGGAAAGCCTCTTGAGATGGAGGTACTGTTGCATGCGTATACGCATTACGCATATCATTACGCAAAGTACGCATTGCATTTACAGAATGCGTATACGCATACGCATGCGCATATTCATTTGAATTCCATTACGCAATATTATTACGCATTCTGTCAACGGTTTGCATATTTTTGCGTAATGCGTATTGGATCCGAAAAATTGGCTACCTGTTCGACTTTTCTGCACAAAGTTGTTGAAGTTGTTAGCAGATTCTCACTCTGAGCAGTGTATAGTAAGAAGTCTGAAATTTTCTTACAAAATTAGAAGCCTTGATTGTGTCTGCCTGCACGATACGTCTTCAGGCTTAGGCAACTTTTTTTTTGGTACTTTGAGCTTTCACTTTCATACTGTATAGGCTAAGGCTGGCAACATGTAGTGTACGCACTACGCAGGGGGTGTACAGTGGGACCCAATTTGCGGTGGATGCAGGAAGGAAAATTGAGTAAAAATATGCGAAACGAATAAATTAGCAGAACCTACACCTGTCTATCTTATGCTTAGAATGTGTTTGTAAGTGCGTTTTTAAGCCTAATTTATCGAAATTTTTCTGCCCTGGTCGGGCAGAAGCCCAACTAGGTCTGTTCAAATTAATTAAACCGTTTTCTGTGAAGTTTACAATTTGCGCTCAGAATACCTACCATTTGAAAAACATTTATGAAAGCTAGTTTTACTAATTAAACTCCCTCTCTGCTGCTGTCTGTAATATGTCTACCGTACATCCTTAAATTCTACTAGGATTTTACAAGAAGTAGAAGTCAGACTACACTTTCGTACATGCATATCTTCCTTGTCTAAAACACAGGTTCTGTACTACAATTCTATTTTAGGCAGGTATTTATCGTCAGGCCTCTGGCTGGATCTTAAATAACTTATGCCGCCTCTAAAATTAGACAGGAAAACATACCTTAGTGAAAAAAGGCTGTTCAATAAACTTTCCGAATGTTTCTAAGATTACGCATTACGCATACGCATTACGCAAAATACGCATTAGTTTTTCGAATGCGTATACGCAAACTCATAAGCATTTGTAGTTGGAATGCGTATACGCATACGCATACGCATACGCATTTGAAAAATCCGGTATTAAACAACAGTAGATGGAGGTTTTGGTACGACGAACTGTCATTCTTTCAGTTGACAGACATGGGCTATCATTTCGGCTGATGGGTGATAAATTTTCAAATTCTAGGGGCTGGCTGGAGGGTGCAGCGGCGGCTGATGGGGGTTGGGTTGAGAAAATGGTAAGCCAAAAAGTCCGATTTTTCGCTAGAATCAAGGTTTTTTGGCTTATGTTACGCTTAAATAGGTTGGAAATAAGCTAGTCTAAGCTCATTCACACCTAACCTCAAGGCATATCTTTATCATAATATTCTTCAGAAAAATCCTGAAGAGGTAGCGGTAGCACAGAGGGGAGGTAGGTCAGCACCTGAGTCGGGTAAATCCCCTCGCCCATAGCTCCCTTTGTCCATGTCTGTTGTTGACTTAACCTTTGGTCTTCATTCTAGATAACTGTTGTAGCATCCTTGCTTAGTTGGAAGCAAAGCTGAAGATGTTACGCCTTAAAAATCAGGCCTATTTTAAATATACTTAATGTACTTAATTTAATTAAATGTGGTAAGTAAAAATTATAATTAAATTAAATTTCTCTCAGATACGGTAAGTAAATTTTAATTTAATTATATTTCTCAGGGATGTGGTAAGTAAAATTATAAATTTAATTATATTTCAAATACAAAATTTATTTAGCAACAGTATTTTGGAGGCGATTTTGGCAATTTTTGTGTGTGAAAGTTGTAAAAAATTGCAAAAATTTTCTCGAAAATTTACTTGCCAGAAAAATCGGAGGGGGGTCGGTGAAATCGTCTCGGGGGGGGGGCTAGCCTAAGTCGGGTGGGGGCAGACCCCCCAGACCCCCTGTTACATGTATGGTATTTAACTATCGTAAGACGGTCTGTCTAAAAAGATCTCATTAGCACATTGTGAATACGTTAAATGCGTTAAATACAAATCAACCAAAGCCATTCCAGAACGCAGTGCTGACTGTTGTAGCACGGTTAACGTGATCTGCTAATGCGATTGTTGCAGATTGTAAATGTACATTAGCAGATCTCATTTAACGCATCATCAGTCAAAGGCGCCGCGCCGCATTATCACATCGTTACTACGCTAAATGCGATCTTGTTATGCGATCTGTAACTGTACGTTAACAGATCGCAGTAACCGTATCTCAAAAGACGTTTTCCCTGTGTTGGTTGCTTGCAGGGTTTAGGGTATGGTGTAGTGTGCTCTAAAGAGCTCATGCCCTGCGGCTAGTGCTGTCTCAGCTCGGTTATAACCTGCTTGAAAGTAGGATGGAACAGAAATTAAACCGATCAGACACCGATGCAGGGTAACGTTTCGCCCATAGCAGGGGAAATTTTAAAATGCTTCAAAACGCCTGGAAATTGCGTTTGGTTGGAGCAAGTTTAATTCAATCTGAAGGGTAAAAATCGCCGCTTCTAAAGCTGTCAAACAGCGTTTAAGAGCTCATGACAAGCAAAATGACAGAATAGGGCCAAACGTACAAACAAGCATTCGGTTAATAAACTAGCAATGCTGCAAACTACAAGGCCAACTTACATAGGTGTAGTAAATTTTAAGGTTGTGGTGCCTGGATACCATGAAATTGAAGCCAGCACAGATGAATGTTTGTTTGTTTGTTTGTTTGTTTGTTTTAGAGCCGTTCAATGGGGGTAGCAATGCCTACAAACGGCTTTCGGCGGTCTGGATTGGGATTTACGTCAGCTACTTCGACCAGTTTCGAACCACAAACAACTGCTCTGACAGATGCCGGGCCGGGGTCGCCGTGACATACGGGATAGCGTAAACTACCCGCCTGACCAAGACCTCAAGGTGCTGCTTACGGGTCTATGGAACTTCCATGGCTGTAGGAAGCAAAAAGAGACCGCTCCATTTGAAGTTTATCTATTGAATTGGGGGCAAAAGATTGTTGATGCTTGGTGGGCAATATAGATATGAGATCGGTGAAGTGGTGCTTGCCTTTCTTGTTTTTCAAATTTTTTTGAAACTCTGTCTGGAGCAGAAAAGCAAAAATGCAGGTGGTGTCAGGGAAAGCAGAGACCAGCTGCTTCAGACAAGCCCCCACAGTCCTGCGCTGGGCGAGCACGAAGCCACATCGCACAAGGCCACATCTTGCACAGCTCGCAGGGGGGACGCAACCTGGTCACCAGAGACCAGGCCCTCCTGAACCCTAAACAGGAGCAACGGCCAACACTTGGCTTCGCTTTGGAGCCAGCACCACCTGGCTAACTCACACTAACTTCAGATCATTTTTAAAGGACGATCCGCAATTTTGAAACATTAACTGGACGGGTTTTCGAACTACGAAACAAAACTAAACAGGCTTGGCGACTTGGCTGTTGCTACATAATTTCTTTCATTTAAATTTGGCGCGTTTCTGTGTCTTCGTTCAGCTACTGTATCTCTTCTAACCCAGGGGTGGCAAGTCTCCAAATAGAACCAGCCACTTTTTGCAGGGCAAAAGCCATATTTCGGAATCAGGCACTAGTTTATGTGCGAATTTAGCAGGCAACACGTCTTGCTTTGAACCACATTTCATCATGTCCGTCCAACAAAAACACACTAAAGAGAGGCCGATGGTACAATTGATTGGGTATACTGAAACAGAGAGAGGGTCAGATATTTGCATAGCGCCGTACTTAGATTAGGTAGAGCGCGTCCGATATTTGCATATAGCTCCGTTCCTTTGCCACTTGCCCTTTGTGAGTGGCACACTATATGCTTTTGCAACCATGCCAGGTGCTGCAGTTACCACCTACGTGCTTCTGTTTATCTGCCTTTATTACCTACTTTCAACTGACGTGCCACGGTGTTCGCCCGACCTAGCTGACCATCAAAGAGTTGCCGGAGGTGGAACAGAGCCCTATGAAATTGTGTTGGCCAAAGGTCAGCACCGCTACCAACGCAACCTACAAAGCCAACAGCGTAACGTTAATGGGCTGAAATAGCGTTGAACTCCTTGATTTTTACCTTTGCCGCCAGTGTTAAACTGACTGACCTTCCCTGACTTTTCCCTGACCAACCAAAGTCAAAATTACCTGACCAACCAAGATGAAGAAACTCCGACCAGCGTAAGAAAATTTTGGAAAATTGGCTTTGAAAAACGCATTTTAAACGGCAGTCTAAGGAGTAAATGTTCAGTTTTAGTAGTAGTAGAAAGTCAGAACTCCGATATTCAAAAAGGGGTGTGTGTAAAGTTCTAACAGGACCATTTGGTGGCAAAATGTCTCTACTGCTATCAATTTTCTCCTGGCCAGTCACAAAATTCCCTGACTTTTCCACGACTCCCTGACTTTTCCAGGTCCTGCACAAACCCTGTTGAGTTGAGTTTAGTTAAACGAAATTTGAGTTTAGTTAGAAAAAGTTAGTAACTTGCATGGATGGATGGATTGACTGGGGCGGGGCCGTCGTAGCCCCTGCGTTAGGCCACACTGCGGGCCCATCACGCACACCCATATGCATCCTGCCCTTCCTTCGCTGCCTTCACTGCTAGCCTAAACACATGCTCGGTGTCAGTCTGGGCGGGTCTCAGTGTAGCTGTCCCCGTTCCATATGTCCCAACACACGTGTGGTTGCTATTGTAGCTTTAGGTGCTTAGGCAGCTCCAGTCGGTTCCCATTTACCTACTCACTGTAACAGCTTCGGTGGCCAGGGTGGGGCTTTGTGCCGACGACCAGCTCTTTGCGGCAAGAAACTTTGCCACGCCGAGTGGATGAACGCACGACGTCGCGCACAGTGCCTTGGTGGCCTAAACCACTACACCAACTGTGCCGCAAGTTAGTAACTTGCTACATAACTAATGTTTTTACTTTTTCGAATCTTTATTGCTAATTATTGATTAGTATAAACATAAAACATACAAAGGCACGGAGCGAAGCACACAATATAATAACACGTCATTCAAAAACGTAATACATAAATGCATACAGTTTACAACTTTGTTTAGCGACAATAAAGTATTCAATAAAGTTCCCCATATAATTCTTCGAATAAAATCGAACTAAAACCTATTTAGTGCCAGTGGTAAAACTTTTTGAACTAAAAATTACTGTACGACCCTAATTTTTAGTTTAACTTATGGACTAAACAGTCAGATAAAATAGCAAATAAAGTACTAAACCACACGGGAGCTTGAAAATGCACCAATAAAAGCATGGGAAGGAAATTAAAAATGCCACTTGTCAAGATACAAAACAGTGCATTAGGAGGAAAAATAACTCCCATTCACATATTCGGCAGCCATCCTGCTGACCTTTATAGGGATTAACTTATAAGGAGCATTCATATTAGTGAGCGCAGGCAACAAAACAGATTGGGAATGATTCGGTTTCTGTTTTGAACAGGGTGATTAGTGAAAAAGTTTTCTGTTGCACATTAGTTGAACCAATAGTACTAGGTATAGCTTATGGAGTATGTGGCGACGCGAAACATTTTACAGTCGCAATAGGTAAAATCTATGATCTAACTGAAACTCGAGCTTCATTTGTTAAAATGTCAACCTTCCTGACAAGGCTTTGTCTTTCAACTGCTTTAATTTATAAGTTGGCTAACTTTAGAGGGTACCTAGACTGGAAGCAAACTTCACTCGCCTAAATTAACGCTTATATGCTCAGATAAAGCACACATCAGAGGTTTTGAGAGAGAAAAGTTTCTCCGACAAGACAACCTACTAAGCATAACAACAGAATACAATATAAAAACACAACGAAAAATAATGCAACCAGATCAGAGGGAGGGCTGGGCTGTTTGTCCGGCTTCTAAAGCCCTACCCTTCAAGAACTTACTCACATCCAAATTCTGATGCGATTTTTAAAAACAGAGACTGTGCGTACATTTACAGTTTTTAATATGCTATAAATGATATAGAAACAGTTCTCAAATTTTCAAGGATTAAATTGTATGCTGATGATGCAAAAATATGCTTTACACCTAAAAAGGGTGAAACTCAATACCCATTACAGTTAGATTTAAATAGAGTATATGATTGGGCATCAGGTATGCAGTTAGGAGTTGCCATTCAAAAGTGCTCAGCTCTGCACTTAGGACATGTTCCTCAACGAAGATCAGATTCAGTACACTATTTCTGATATTAGAATTCCAACCGTTTCTAGTAGGACTGATCTTGGGGTAATAGCATACATAACAGGTCATCCGCCGATGGGGGGAGGGGGGGTTGGGGGGTCTGGCCGGCCGGGGGGGTCTGAGCCAAAATTTTGGGGGAGGGGGTGGGCACTAAAAAACGCTCAAAAATCGAAAAAATCGTACTTTGGGCTAAAAATTGCCAAAAATCGCTAATTTGGGCTGAAATACAGCTAAAAAAAGGTTGTTTTGCAGGCGATATTGGCAATTTTGTGTGTGGAAGTTAAAAAATTGCAAAAATTTGCTCGAAAATTTACCCCCCCCCCCCCCCCCCCCCCCCCTTGCCAGAAAAATCGGAGGGGGGTCAGTGAAATCGTTTCGGGGGGGTCCCCATCTGGGGGGAATCTGAGTCGGGTGGGGGCAGACCCCCCCCGACCCCCCCCTGTTACATGTATGGGTAATAGTAACGGATAATATGAAGTTTTCTATGCACTGTCAAAATTTAGCTACTAAATGTTTCCAGAAAATAAATCTGATATTTAAAACATTTTTGTCACGAGACCAAAAGTTCTTGTTGCAAATGTACAAGACATTTGTGCGACCACAGTTGGAATATGCCTCAGAAATCTGGAACCCGTACTTGCTGAAGGACATTGATCTGATAGAGCGAGTCCAGCGCTCTTTCACTCGCCGTGTACCTGGTATGCGGGATCTCTCATATTATGACCGATTATCTGCTTTAAATTTGAAGTCCCTTGAAGAGCGAAGGATTGAAAGGGACTTGGTTATGGTGTATAAAATTCTTCATGGATTGGTGGATGTTCCGATCGGGGAATTATTTGAATTCGCGCGTGTGTCTGCCACGCGTGGCCACAGTTTGAAATTATCTATACAATGTATTCGTCTCGACACAACCAAAAACTTCTTTGGCAACAGGGTAACAGGTATTTGAAACGCATTCCCTTCTTCAGTGGTAAATTGCTCTTCAGCAAAAAGCTTTTAACAAGCCAACTATCAGGCATGAATCTACCTGCATGTACTAAGGGTTGGGCATTAGAAACCGGTCAATCTCGGCCCAGCCTGTCCTTTGATTCTGATCGGTATATATTTGACTTTTGTTCTGGACGATGTTCATAATTTTTTTCTTCTTGTTCTTCTACAGTTTCCATGGGGAGGCTATTCCAAATGAGCTTGACAGTATTTCTCAACTCGTGCAACACTTGCTCTTCATATTCATCCAATTCTAGCAGTTTCAAGTTATCGCACTGGTTCCAGACGCCTCTGCACGTAGGACAACAGATGGTTGACTGACCTTGGGCCCTTTCTGACTCTATCATCTGTCTCACACACGACTCACACCCGACTTGACCTTGGCACTCGGCCGTGCACTGCACTATTGGAGTTTGACTGACATTGGAGCAGATGGAACATCGGTACAACAGGGCCCATTCGTTTAGGATCGCTAAAGATTAGACAGGATTAGTCTCAGATTCTGTCAATATACTGTACAGGGTCCGCCAAAAAACTCGCAGATTTTTCGTTGTAGCAACCGCAAATCTCAACCGATTTGAACGAATACTTTTGTAAATGAAAGATAAATGAATTCCTCAAAGATTTGTAAAACTTTCAGTAAGATGCTCTGCTTGGTTCCAGAGATATTTGCCCTTAAAGCAAAACAGTGATTTTGGCAATGAACAGAGATTTTTATTATTCCGTTGCACTTCATAATAAAACGGATTCCTGCTACTGCTGATGGCTATTGGAGGCTTAGAGAAATACACGCTCAGTTTACTTCACCAGTAAAGTCTCGTAAAGTAAAGTCAAAGGTCGAAATGACAGCTTTTTGGTGGTTGCATATCAGATTCTGCAGCTGTACCTCCTAATTAAAACCCAAAAGCTTTTTTCAGCTGATTATAGCTCCTAAAAGGCAAAAATAATCACATTTTTACTCAAAGAAAAGCATTATTCAATTGAAAATTCACACCTGAATTTAAAAATTGCGCATGGATGTTGTCCAAATTAACCAAATCCGGATTAACGAATCACTTTACCATACAAATTTCGAAGTTGGGACCCCAAATCTTCTGTCTGGATTAACTAATCCGGATCCGGATTAACGAGTCATATAACATGGGGGAAAATTGAGACTTGGCATAATCTTGTCCGGAAGGCGAATATCCGGATTAGCGAGACATGACTGTACTATTGTGCATTGCCAAAATCACTGTTTTGTCTTTGAGGGCGTATATCTCAAGACCTAAGCAGCGCACATTAATAAAAATTTCACCAAACTTTGAAGAATTTATTTATCTTTCATTTAAAACAAGATTCATAGAAATAGATTCAGATTTGCGGTTGCTACGGTATAAAATTTGCGCGGTTGTTTTTGGCGGACCCAGTATATGTAACAGGGGGGAGAGGGTCGCCGGGACGGTTTGCCCACCAAGTTGCGTGGGGTCCAGTGTTTCTTCCACTGAGGGGGTCGGGGGATGGTGCGATACAATAATCATACTAATTAATGTACCTAGTTTCGGAGCTCGGACTAAGCCATCCGCCCGTTCCATCAGTTGCCGAACAAGTTTCTGATCCACTTCAAGCAGAGACAACAAATTGTTCAACTTCTGTACAGCCTTCGAACTGTTGCCTTTGGCCAAGCTGAGAAACCAATCTTGTTTTACTTATTGCTACTGAGAAGTTCAATAATGCGCGTACACTGTTTACGAAAACAATGAAACATCACTGCGCGCTACAGCGCTTACATACTAACATCTAAGGCGAAAGAAAACAGTTTACCTGAAAGCCGAGTCCAGAATAGTGTACATATCGATAGCAGCAGCCAGTATAATAAATCCAGCATTCAGGGCCACTCTTGTTCCAGCAGCTCCAATCCTGGTTCCAGCTAGCACAGCATCATCCACTGCAGAGGCCGCTATTCTACCGGCCGCTGACAGTCCATCGCCCACTAGATTGACACCCATCTTTCCCCCAATCGGGTACACTCCAAACTCTCTCCAAACTTGGCTATTCGGCAGCACAAATGGCAAGGATTGGAGTAAAATAGCGTGAAGACCTTTTGCCGCTTCCAGCATCTTCGGGCGTTCCTTTGAAAGCTCCTAACGGACACAAAGATTCACATAAGCGCTGTAGACAAACTTTTTTACCTCGCACAATTCCCTCACTGAGTTGGTGTCTCTTCGCTGAAGCCATGCCTCCGTGGCCGAGGCTCCGCCCGCCACAGCTCCGCCCAGAGCGCCGCAACTGGCTCCGGCCACTATTAGAGTCGTAGACACGCCCATTGTTGGCAGAGCGGCGGCGATTCCGATCACCGAAAGTGTGCCTCCAATCAATAAAGCAAAAGTGGAGCCGGTAATTCGGGCGATGTTGGTGTTTCTGCGACATTCAACCAATTTTGATATAGCCTCTTGGCACAGATTTCTCATATCCACACAGAGACGTTCGTAGTTTGAAAACAAAACGCGACATTCCTCGTTGGCATTGGTGATAAGGCCTTCAAATCTGATCCATTCATCGGATTGCACATTGACTTCGTGAAAGACAGAGGACATTGTGTACGTTCAAAACGTTTGGTACTTCGGGCGATTTGTGCTCCAATACCTAAACCTTTAATATCTAAATGTTTGCTTCAAGCTAACTTTAGCCGCCATTTTCGCACCAATTTACTCAAAGTTACTAGCAGCAGTTAGAAAGAAAAAGTTACAAAATTTCTAAAAATGCTACAAACCTTCCAAATTCCACTCTTAGTCAACGAAAAATATTCGTACCTTTGGTAGAATTTTGCAAATCTTCTGAACTTTTTGAAACGGCGTCAGCACCACTCTATCAGACTACAAATACTGATTTGTCATGACAAAATTTGCATTTGTTTGTTGGAGAGCTTTACATATTTGTCAGACGTCTCGTTTAGTGTTTGCATAAATGAGTTGGTACAGCGTTTGTTGAATGTCAAACAGACGGACACGTACGATTCATGACAGAACAGATCGGCTTAAGGTCTCCTCTGTCCTATGTAAAATAGAATCTATTAGTAATCACACAGCGACCACAGAAAAGTACCCTCCAGAGTCCAGACAAACAGCAGAGTTGTTCACTTAAAACACAATTTCTGCTATATCTAAAGTACATACAGTGGCGGCCAAAAGTTTAGACGAACCCAGGGCCACCGAACAAAAATTCGGTTTTAAACTTCGCGGCTCGGCAGCCGCGCAAGCCGCATGTACAAATCAAACGCTGGAATGAATCTGTTTGAAAAATAGAAGCAATTACTGTATCTGCTAGCGCGCAACTGATTTTAATTAGACACAAAAAATGGGTGGACAAAAGTTTGAACGCAAGTTTGATTATCTTGATTTTTTGCTTTCAAGCTGTTGTGTAGGGAACCTAACAGCCGTAAATATGTGTATTTAAAGACCTAAAAAAGGAAGTACTGTTGATTGGGTATACCGAACCCATACCGAAAAATGGGTATTTTTGGGAATACCTACCCAATAAATACCTACCGATTCCAGGTATTTTAATAGATACCCATACCGGGTATACCGATGATTTTGGGAATACCTAGGTATTTAGGAATCGGTATTTTTTGTTCAGCTTAGTGCATTTTTTATCGAAAATTCTCTACGATCACGTTGTTTTCTTTGTAATTTTGCATTTTTGGGGCATGCAGAAACACATTCTATTACGATATCCCTCCAAAATATCGAATTTGAAGATTTTTAGTTCTCTGATCAAACTCCTTGTCCCAAACTTTGTCATTAAAAAGCGTTGGGCTAGTTTTGGTTTAACTTCACACTGCTAATAATCAAGTCTCTATGTACTTGATGTACAGTACATTCACAATCAACAAAATAGCCCTGTATTTTGTCACTGCTCGTAGATCTCCATGCTGTACACTAGCAGGCCTTAAAACTACAGTTCAATGGATGCATTTCTCTTAGCAAACTTATTTATAGAAACACTTTTCACTTCAGTAAAACTAAAAAATAATTTTAAAAATTCCTAAAAACTGTAAATCCCAATCCTTTTGATGGTTTTCCAGCCTCTGACCTTGGAAATGACTAAATCCATGGCGTTGTAAATGGGAAATTCAGTGTTTTGACTTTGTAAAACATTTTCAGCAAATACCGAATACCTACCCATACCGAACCGATTCCTGGGTATGCCGAAAAATACGTATCCATACCGTACCGATTCCTGAAAATCCCATACCCAAACAACAGTAAAAGGAAGCATCGTGTTTAAATCGCCCGGATAAAGCAGCGGTTTAATTGTTTGTGCAGAGCGAGTCGTTTGAAGTTGTTTTCCGTGAACCCGTCGAGCCGATGTTTCAGATAAACTATAAAAGTCTAGGAGCTGTTGTACGGCCCCAAAAACTAAGAGGGCGATCGCTGACGCGATTATTTCCGAAACTTTTAGAAATATTTTTGAAACGGCTTCATAATGGAAGCTGTGCTTTCTGTCAATTTTTATGCTTTGCTTGTTGTGTAACCCCCTTAAAAGAAGTATTTTATAAAGACAGGACAGCTGGTTTTGGTAATGTTACCAGTTAATATGGTTCTACAACACCATAAAGAGTAAAATTACATATTTATTCTTTCAATTTAGTTAGCTGCCTTTATTTCAGTTAAACTAAAATTTACACAATTTTCTCAAACAAAACTATACATCAGCAAACATATTTCTGTTGCTATAAAAGTGATCACACATAAATTGCAACTGTTCACATAGCAAACAGACAAAACCAGCCAGCCAAAATCAGAACCGATTCACTCAAATTTTTCAGCATCAGTTTCTGATTTTCCGAAGTCTCTGCCATTTCTTGATCTTGGCATTGTTGCGAAGTTTTATATGGTGCGTACATACTGAGATACTTGTTCATTATAAATTGGCTTCTCTCCTAAAAATGTACTAAAATATTCATTGATCATTCATGTAACAATGCGGGAGGTTCAAAATTTTAAAAACCTTCAAACCTGAAACTTTATCCAGAAGCTGTTGAAAGAAGCAATATAGGAGCAGTTTTTTCTGAACGCAAAATAAACTGTCAACTTCGGTAGCTGCTGTTTTGACAAAATTGGGGCCAGTTTGCAGTTAGACAAGCCAATTATAAAGTTTGGCCGTCCGTGATACGTGACGTAGTCTTCATTTAGTAACATTCCTAACCTATCTTTCAAATGTTTTCTTCTTAAAATCGGGTGAAATTTCAGCACTTTCACCAGTTCCAACATAAAAGAATTTTGCTGAAACTGACTGAAGTAGCGCAGTGCAGCTTTTTGACCATAAGCATCGACCATTCTTAGTTGACCGCTTTTCAATTGGTTTAACATATCTTTTGTGTCCTTGATATAAACTTTCTTCGGTGACAGCAAAGTAGTCAATAAAAGTTCACCATATAATTCTTCGAATAAAATTGAACTAAAACCTAGTACCACTGGGAAAACTTTGTGAACTAAAAAATATTGTATAGTCCTAATTTTAAGGTTAATTTATGGACTAAACAGTTAAATAAAATAACAAATAAAATACTAAACCAGACGGGAGTCTGAAAAGGCATCAATAGCGAGTCAATGGTGCCGTTTGCATACTTTTTTGCCAAAAAGGTCAAACTGGTTTGATCTATATGATAGCTAAAAGAAATACAATCTAAATCGCTGCGTTCAAGCATTAAAAGCATGGGAATCAGATCAAAAACACCGCTTGTCAAATTAGAAAACATTGCATTAGGAGGAAAATAACTGTCATTCACACATTCCGCAGCCATCCTGCTGACTTTTATAGGAATTAGCTTATAGGGAACGTTCATATTAGTGAGCACAGGCAATAGCAGATCGGGAATGATTCCATTTCCTTTTTGACCACAGTGATTAGTGGTGAAGTTTTCTGTTGCCCATTTTCTGAACCTTCTTGTCTTGTCGCCTGGAATATGTGGCGATGCGAAACATTTTACAGCCAAGCAATTTGGTTAAATGTATGGTCTGAATGAAACTCAAGCTCCATTTGCTAATGTTGACTTTTCTGACAAGGCTTTAATTTATAAGCTTGCTTGCTTTAGAGAGAACAAACTTCACTCACCTAATCGGTGTTCATTCCCTAAATAAAGCACACATCAGGCTTTCTAGCAGGTCGTTCAACCATTGGTCAGCTCTTGAGCTGCGTCAATGATTGGACGATCTCTGTGGACCAGCGGATACCGGTTGACGTTATCTATCTTGATATTGCTAAAGCATTTGATTCTGTAAGTCATCCGAAATTGCTACAAAAGTTGAAAGCTTGTGGCATTTGTGGCCAGTTATTGAAATGGCTCAGTGCCTTTCTCAATAACCGTGCCCAAAGGGTCTGTATCAATGGATACAGCTCTGATTGGATTCCAGTCCAATCAGGGGCCTGTTTCACCAATTTACAAATCATCACAAATCATCACAAATACAAATACAAATACAAATACAAACGGATTTCTGTTTCACCAACATGCCAATTTACAAATACAAATACAAACGAAATACAAGTAGAATTTCACAAATACAAACGAAATACAAACGTTCCTGTTTCACCAAAATACAAGTGATTTACAATTCCTTCCAATTTGTGAAATTTTTTCACAAAGGTCGGAGGCTTTGTAAAATAATTATTGGTTAGTGTTCTCGGCTGTCTTGTGATGGAAACGTTCTCAAGTGACTCTGAAAGCGGTGAGGAAAATAGAGAGCCGGTTCTTGCTCAAAAAAGACACACTTATCGGCCGCGAATCAACTTGTTTTTGGACGACAACGCGTCGTTTGTTGAGCGATTCAGATTCGATCGAGCCGGCGTGGAGAGTCTGCTCCAGTCACTTGCCCCGCGACTGGAACACCCGTCATATCGAAATGGTGCACTGTCGGCGCAGGAACAGTTGCTCGTCAGCTTAAGCTTTTTTGCGTCTGGTAAGAATTTATAAATTTAAAGTGAGCACCTCATGAGGAAGGTTTTGTTACTGAGATTGCTTGTTCAGCTGGGCCAACAATCGGATTTCACTAAATAGCTACCATCTACGGCAAAAGTTAACAATCTAGATCCCTCAGTGGCCGGCCAAAGCGATAATTGGTCTGGCCAACGCACCCTCTACTGATACATATCTAGGAGGGGTACTTTTATATTTGGACAGGTCCTCCGGTGCGTACCCTATTACTGAGGCGTCGGCCAAACCAGTTATCTATTTGGTCGGCCACTCAGGGACCCAGATTGCAAACCAGGCAAATTATAAACGACAATTTGATGTTTTAGTTCAGATAAGAAAAAAGAACGAAGACAATAAGAAGTTATTTTTGGTGTGCTACTTCGGAAAATGGTTAATACCAGAATTTATGACATAATTTCTGCTAATCTTTTACTGATTGGCCTAAAAATGGTTCATAGAGCTGATTATTGAAAGGATTTTTTATTTTTTATATTATCAATCAGTTTTGGAGCACAAAAACCACCATACACCCATTACCCAATACCGGTACGCACTCTAATTCTAATGTACCTGTTTTAGGGTCCCTGTACTACAAAATCGGTGATGCGCACTGACCGTTGAAGGCTACCGTCTGTCGCGTTGTGAGCCGTGTTGTCAGCGCTGTCAACGATTTGCTGTTTATGAGAACGGTGCACTGGCCAGAGGCGCTTTCGGAGAGACAGTCGATTGCCACACGATTTTATGCCACCGCCAAAATGCCAGCAGTTTGTGGTGCTATTGATGGAACGCTGATTCCTTTGGATGCCCCTTCCCTGAGCGAGCCCCAGTTTGTCGACCATCATGGTAACCACTCGTTGAACGCTCTTATGGTGGCCGGTCCGAGTACGGACTGGAGGAAGAAGGAGACACAGAAGACGAAGTGGATGAGAACCAGGACCCCAACAGCCGCGCGGCTGGCCTGCGACGTCTTAGATTATTGTTATCTTACTTCCGGTGATTTTAACCTCACATTGTTAAGGAGCCAGTATACAGTTTTGGGAAGATTGCAGTTTATAAATGAAAAATTCAAAATGGAATCACTTATCGGTAACACAGCAATTTAGGTCTTACGAGTACACACGTTTACAGATCTTTCCATCGTCATCATAGGCCCACTCTCTGTAATCACATTTTCTCAGCTCACAGGCCCAGAATTGCTGTCCTTTGGAAGCAACGTTTTATTCCCTATTATTAATAAGTGAAATATTAGTCATGGGAAAAGGTCATGCTGACCCGCCCTCCGATTGCGATTTTTGAGCGTTTTCTAGTGCCCAACCCCCTCCCTAGAATTTCGGCTCAGCTCGGCCGGCGCCGGATCCCCCAACCCTCTCCCCTTCGGCGGATTGACTTTTTGACTAGACGCTCAAAACAGGTTGACAAAATAATAAATTTTCTGCCCCAAAAAAACCTTGAAGAACTCCCTTTGAATCGCAAAAAGGGCAATAAATCGTCGACAACATTTCTTGACTAGTATGGCGAAAAGATAATTTTTCGACTAGAATTGCAACCCTAATGAAAAATACCGGATACCGAACAAATACACTTTTTTCAACGCTTTTAACGTAGGATGAACTGATATCACGTAACACGTTGAATGGGCTATATTTTCGAGATAGTACGCTGGAGTTAGTCCGAAAATCCGCTAATCTGCACGAAAAACAAAAAAATGCGCTCGAAGTCTGCAAAAATTGTCATAAACTTTTTTGGCTCAGTATTCAAAATGTACAGAATACCGGATGGTGTTTTGGTAGAGCTGAAGAAAAGACCGCATTACGGAAACATCTCTACTTCGGACAAAGTGATAGAATGCTGCTCTACTACGTACCACAGTTGCTCTTTTGACATTCGGCCACACAACGTCTCGCAGGTGTTTGAAGTCTTTGGTTTCATCGGGAGCCGGGGAGGGGGGGTTGGGGGGGTCTGGCGCCGGCTGGGGGGGGGTCTGAGCCAAAATTTTGGGGGAGGGGGGTGGGCACTAAAAAACGCTCAAAAATCGAAAAAAATCGCCATTTTTGGCTAAAAATTGCCAAAAATGGCTAATTTGGGCTAAAATACAGCTAAAAAGTGCTGTTTTGCAGGCGATTTTGGCAATTTTTGTGTGTGAAATTGTAAAAAATTGCAAATATTTGCTCGAATATTTACTGCACACAAAAACCGGAGGGGGGGGTCGGTGAAATCGTCTCGGGGGGGGGGTCCCCATCTGGGGGGGTCTGGCCTAAGTCGGGTGGGGGGCAGACCCCCCAGACCCCCCTGTTACATGTATGAATGTAGGTAGCATCAAGGTAGCTCGGTTTATCAGAGTTCAGCACAAAGTCTAAGTTGTATGACTAACTCCTGTTCACAGTCCAACAGCCTCAAATGTTCAGAATCATTTGACTTGCTCCAAATCACGTGACACACGGGGCAGACCACAGCTGATTGGCCGCGAATCACCTGCTCTTCAGTCATTTGTCGAACGCACTGCTCACAACCAATCAGAGCCTGACACTGGGCGGAGCATAGCACCACCGGCGTCTCACTGACACCGTAACAAAGGCAACATCGGTAGAAATCTGCCACTTCTTGTAGAATAGCTGAAAAGATTTAATTAAACTTGTCAATTTACAGCTTTTACTAGGAATAGTACCTGATTTCTGACCTATGACTACCTCATCAGCCCGTTCCATCAGTTGCCGAACAAGTTTCTGATCTTCCTCAAGCAGAGACAACAAATTTTCCAAATTCTGTACAGCCGTCGAACTGTTGCCTTTAGCCAAGCTGAAAAACCAAACTTTACAGTATATTACCACTAAGGAGTTAGACGAAATTTGAACCTTACGTGCAAAAAATAAGGGTAATTTTGTGTGTTAAAGTTTGGTCCAATCCTGAGACTTCACGAATATATGAAATTTGTTAATTTCAATGCTTATTATAGTAATACATGCACTGCTAAGATTGAAACTTTACTTTTTTCTGAGACTTCTAGAAAACTTCGCCAAATAAACCTACATTCGCGCATAAAATATCCCACAAATTTGCAGAGTTTGTCCAAATTTCAGGTAATTAATTTGGCAAAGATTTGCCAGAAAAAATGTTTACCTAAAAGCCGAGTCCAGAATAGTGTACATATCGATAGCAGCAGCCAGTACAATAAATCCAGCATTCAGGGCCACTCTTGTTCCAGCAGATCCAATCCTGGTTCCAGCTAGCACAGCATCATCCACTGCAGAGGCCGCTATTCTACCGGCCACTGACAGTCCATCGCCCACTAGATTGACACCCATCTTTCCCCCAATCGGGTATACTCCAAATTCTTTCCAAACTTGGCGATTACGAAGCACAAATGGTAAGGATTGGAGTAAAATAGTATGAAGACCTTTGGCCGCTGAAAGCATCTTTTGACGCTGCTTTGAAAGCTCCTAAACGGACACAAAAATTCACACAAGCACTGTAGACAAACTTTGTTTTACCTCACACAATTCCCTCACAGAGTTGGTGTCTCTTCGCTGAAGCCACGCCTCCGTGGCCGAGGCTCCGCCCGCCACAGCTCCGCCCAGAGCGCCGCAACTGGCTCCGGCCACTATTAGAGTCGTAGACACGCCCATTGTTGGCACGGCGGCGACGATTCCGAACACCGAAAGTCCGCCTCCAATCAATAAACCAAAAGCGGAGCCGGTGACGCGGGCGATGTTGGTGTTTTTGCGACATTCAACCAATTTTGGTAGCGCCTCTTGGCACAGATTTCTCATATCCACACAGAGACGCTCGTAGTTTGAATAAAATTCGAGACATTCCATTTTGGCTTTGGTGATAAGGCCTTGAAATCGGATCCATTCTTCGGATTCGACATCGACTTCATCAAAGAAAGAGGACATTTTGTACCTTCAAAATGTTCGATACTTTTGAGGCAATTTACGCTATGGGTATTGGGGAATCGGTTTATCTGGTATTGTTCGAGCTCAATTAATCAGTATTGTAATTTAATTAATTAATTAACAAGTAGACTGGACTAGAAGAAACTGAGATAAAATTAAAAGTACTAGACTAAAGGTGGGTGATACTACATTTTAGTCAGCAAGTAGCCATATTAGATAAGACGACAGTCATAAATTTGGCCTTGCCCTTTATTACACTGTCGTTTGACAAACCTACATACGTATGCACACATGATAAAGCCAGAATTTTTTGGTCAAAATGGTCTTGTTAAAACAAATTCGCTATGAATCACCAATGCAAATCTATTCCAATTGCCTATGGTTGAAAAGTTGGTCAGACTTGTCAATAGAAAAGCCATTCACACCTACAAAGCAGAAGCAAACATAGACAGGCGACTGAAAGTGATAAGTCTGCCGGCAAACATAAAAGCTACACACATCTGCTATTGCGCAACACACCTGGCAGCTCACACACAGGCTGAGATAACAAAAGACAGATTCAGACTGCCTAAATAGAAGAAAAACGTTAAAATTTGAATAACCGCTATAATAAAAGCGAATACAAGCTATATCTATGGCAAAACTAGTAAAATCTGCATAATTTTTGCCATTCGAAGGTGCATTTCTCACGAATATCGGGTGGTAGCCACAAATGCTTTATACCAAAAGCTGTAGCAAATTGATAGCGCTACAAAATTCTGAACTAAAACAAACTGTGTAGGGGCTTCCAGTTGATCTAGGGCAGGCCAAATGGGATCGAAAAAACTTTTGCTCAAAAAATTTTTTTCGACCAAAAATTCTTCATTTACTCTAAAAGGTACCGTACCTAAAGTTCCAATTTTTAGGTGCCAACTATTATTAGTATGCCATCAATCCAGAAGTTATATGTAAGGCAAAACTATCAAACTCTGAAAGGTTTTGTACATTCGAAAGCACATTTCTTACGAAGAAACTCGAGTTTGCGCTAGGAGTAACTCAGAAGCGCTATTTTTAGCATAAAGACTGCTAATGAGAGTAGTTTATAGCTTTATAACAGTTTTAGCGCTTTTTGCTTGTAAAATTAGCATGTCAATGCAGTGCGATCGTATTAGATTTGAAGTTATGTCACAAGAGATCAACCTCTATTTAACAGCGCCCGTTTATTTTCGCACGCACAGGGGCGATTCGACGGCCTGAAGGTCCTGTTCGAGTCATTCGTGCGAGTCACCACGTGGCCGCCGGGTTGCCATCCGAGAAATCTGGTGGGCGGCCAATTAATTGCACTGCCTCCGGCTGTTAACAACTTATAAAAAGTTACCCTTTCTGCGCGACATTGCGTGGAATTATGCCCAAATGCGTCTCTAATTAAATCAGCCAGGAATGTCTTTCTTTACTTTCTATTTCTTCTTGCTTGTTTGCGCTGTGACCGCCGAGGAAAACGAGACTGGTAAGTGGAGATTTGTGTCCTTTTCACTGTTACTATAGTGTAGACAGATTTGGTAAAAAGGTTAGGTACTTTCTTGGTGTAATAGAAGGAAGTTTGCTTGACACACAGTAGAAGAAAAGTGTACAGACTAAAGATGGACGGAATAAGATGTTCATTCATTTGTTCGTTCGTTCGTTTGTTCGTTCGTTCGTTCGTTCGTTCGTTCGTTCGTTCGTTCGTTCGTTCGTTCGTTCATTTATTTGTTCATTGATCATTTCCTCCATTCATTTCCTCTATGTTGTATTCAATACAAAGTATAAATATCGTATGCAATGCAAAGTACATACATATCGTCACATAGTTTTATCCCGCTTAGCCTTCAAAGTGCTAACATTTTCCCTGATTACTCCTTTCAGAGTCAAACACCACTTTCCTAATCAGCGGCGGCTGGGGCGAAAGTCGTTCTTTGGAACTCTATTACCCATTCCAATCAGAGAACAACACCTTGCTCAACATAACCTTACCCCAGTCGACGCGCTGGCACACTTCTGCCTTTCTCGATGGGATACTCTACCTAATCGGAGGGCATTTCAAAGGAGCCGCTGAAATTTCCCCCAGAGGTCGAGTTCACTATTACCAGCACATACTGGAGTACAATCTTGACTCAAATATTGTAAATACTGGTTCTCGATTACGAATTCCACGTCCAAATTTGGCCAGTGCTGTGATGAACGGAATGATTTATGCTTGTGGAGGGGTGAAGCCGAATTTTGCGCCTTTGTCTTCGTGTGAGGTCTATCACCATGGATGGTGGTGGTCGATTGCAGCTATGAAAGTGGCCAGGGATAGTTTGGCTATGGTGGAATTAAATGGAGTACTGTATGCAATTGGAGGGACCGGAGTTTATGGTGAACCATTGAAATCTGCAGAGAAATACGACCCAGAAAGGAACTCATGGACTTTGATTGAACCTATGTCGATTGCTAGAAATAAACCTGGAGCGGCGGCGATGAATGGATCAATATACGTATGTGGAGGGTATCTAAATGTCACCACGATTTACAGTTCTTGCGAGAGATACGATCCTGATCTGGAGAAATGGACTAATGCCACTGAAATGTATACGCCAAGACATTACTTTAGTCTGATCTCGGATGGGGAACGACTTTATGCACTGGGAGGACGTGAAACTCATTCTATGAGGAGTGTTGAGATGTTTGACCCGAAAAGGAAAATGTGGAGCTTTCTGAAAAGACTCACCAAGAGGAGAAGTGCAAGCTCAGCAGTGGTTTTGAATTTTTGACAAAAACCTCTCGTCTTTTGTCAAATAGATTTTCAATTTGAAAACCTTCAAAAGTATTCTTATGCCTTTGATATATATGTACTGTACCTTGACATAAATGTAAGTAAACTACATTATTAGTTGTGTTGTCACTAGAGGTAATTACCATTGTATTGCAGTCAAATCAGTTTTTTGTTATTGATGCTACGTTTTACTGCATTTTGTGATAAATATGTATTGTGTAGAGAATGTTGTACAGACAAGTTTGATCGCTATGTTTTCTGATCCTCCAAACCTGCTTTCTCTATCTGCAATCAGAGTGGCCAATCAGACACTTGTGGACCGCAATTAACGGGATAAAATCTGTTTATCTTTTTCATTCATCAGAAGAGGTCACATTCTCTCTCTGTCGCAGACGCAAAGATGAGTGACCACGAACTTTTGCTGTCCGCACTAATACTAACAACATCCGTCCTAGCAGGTAAGTGATAGTACTTTGTACCGGAGACTGCTGAGTAGTGTACACGGGGTACAACCAATTAGTGCACCTCGGGTACTATTTTTAGAGAGTTTTATGACAACTGGGCCCTGAATTTCGTTGGATTAAGGTAGCAAACAGCAAAGAACAGGGTTCCAATACCGCAGTTTCTCAAAGCTAAACCACATGCTTCACGCAATAGAACAGAAACTGAGTTTCTCTGATAGTTAACCATGTTTCTTTCGCTAAAATTCGGTTTCTAGTGCGCTCCTGATAATCAAATTAGAGTAGAGAACTCTTCCTTCGAACAAATTCTTGAAATCAAGACAGATTTTGAGTGAAACCTTGAAACTTGTGGAAGTCTTTAGCTAATTTTGTTGTTAAAATGAAAATGCAGCTGTTTCTAACTGGTTTGGCAAAATTCAAATTATGTATAGTACCCGGGTACACTATTTTGATTTAATTTTTGTTGGCCAAAATCCTTAATTCCAATTTTGCCCCGGGTACAGTATTCACCACTCTGCGGTACTTGTTTGTCTACTTAGGTTTTGTGTATCATAAGCATCGTCAAGTTATCTATGTCTACATGTCATCCACCGAAAGCGTATGTAATGACAAAAAGTACCTAAACTATAAAGAAGTGTCAAATTTTAGCTGCAGAACCTCAATCAGTGCTACTAGCTGGCGGTTCGTACTCCTCGTCAAGATCCCTGGAACTCTACTCGCCCCACAACACATCCCGCAACACCCTTCTCCGCGTTTCCCTTCCCCAATCCACCAATTTCCACAGTTGTGAACTACTAAACGGCCAAGTCTACCTGTTGGGCGGGAATTTCAAAACCAAGGGCCACAACCAACCTAACAGCGTACTCATCTATGATCCAATCAGGAACCAAATCTCCAATGGTACCGATTTACAAACCTACCGGAAAGACCATTCTAGTACTGTACTCGACAACGTAATTTACATCTGTGGTGGAAAGTCCCTCGAACAATGGCGAGTCACTACTTTGTCCTCTTGTGAAAAATTTCAAGATGGCAAATGGCATTTCATCCAATCCATGAGCACACCTAGATGGGACCTGGCCATGACCTCACTCCAGGGGCAGGTTTACGTAATTGGAGGAATTTCCGAATCTCCCAACCGACATCCTGCTTTCCTGGATTCTGTCGAAAGATACTCCCCTTCAAGCGATTCCTGGGAAGAAGTGAAAGCGATGCCGAACCCAAAAGCTAAACCGTCAGCCACTGCGTTAGACGACAAGTTGTTCGTGTGTGGAGGCGATAGATTTGGATGGAGGGGGCTAGAAACGCAAGCATCCTGTGATGCGTACGATCCAGTTGAGGATGATTGGCAGCGTATGCCTTCCATGCAAATTCCCAGGCAGTATTTCAGCTTGATTTCGTATGAAAACAGGTTGATTGCCTTTGGAGGAACTGACGAATGCGCGAAACGCACTGTGGAGTACTTTGATGTGAAGGAGTTGAAGGGAAAATTGAGCTCTCCCGAAATCGATACAAAGGCAAAATGGAGTTTTATGGAACAGTTGCTTTTTATGCGGAATGCTGATTGTGCCGTGGTGTTGGAATAGCGGATGATCTATTTTGCTTTTGCTTTTGATCTTGATGGTGCTTGGGTGCTTTGTTAGCAAAGCTGCTTTTCCTTTATAAAGCAGCAAAATGGATTGAGTATTGGGCCAGTGAAATGTGGTTCAAAGCAAAACGGGTTGCCTGCTAAATTCGCAAATAAACTAGTAACTGATTCCTCCGATATATGGCTGTTGCCCTGCAAAAAGTGGCCGGTTATATTTGAAGACTTGGCTCTGGTGCCACCCCTGGGTTAGAGATACAGTAGCTCAGCGAAGACACAGAAATGTGTGCAGAACCCTATCCAAATTCTACCGTGTTCGCGCTCATCGGCCATGCAGGGGGAGCGGAGTGTTCGCGTCGGGACCCGTTCGCTGGCAGCTGGCAGGCAAACCAACATGGCCTCACTGACCGGCCAATAAGAACCGAGGAACGAGGAGGAGGCGCGGAGATGATTGGTCGGGGGCGGAGTTTCGGAGTGCGTGAAGCTCGGTGATAGGGTGATCGTGATCCAAGATGGCGCTCTCTGTATCATTTTTCTCCAACTCACCCTGTACTTTATTCTTTTGAATTAGTAAGACTAGTGTGCGGCTGTGCATAAAAGACTTGTCTGGAGAACTGGATTCACAGAGCAAGCAAGGCCCGCCTAGCTGCCCCAACGCGACTTCGAGGACCGAGAACAAGCCTCCTGTAGTGAGTGCCTCGTCCTGTCGACCGCCTGTAGTGTGGTAATTTGTCGCATTTTCTCCGGTAGGCACTTAGTGCGAAATTGATACTTTTTGTCTACCCTTCTCGGCTCTCTACCGGCTGACTTGATCAACGGAGAGGGCGTTGACCTACGCTATTTTCTTTTCTCACTACCTTCCCTCCGGCAACACGTTTTATTTCAACTTTCAACAAAATCACCAAATTCAACTTTTTATCAAAAACCACCTCTTCTTCACCTGCCGCAGCGTCCACCGTCCAGCCCAGCTTTATTCTGTCTAACCCCAGGAACCACCAACAGTAGGGGTTATGACAGAATTGGAGGTTCAACACCAAGATTAGGGAAGATCGCTAATTTACTATTTCAAGATGGAGTGCGAGCGTGGGAGGACGCAGTTCCGCGGACCTGCCAGAGCAAGGACGCGAGGAAGAGGAGCTCCCCGTGCGAGCAGAGGAGGACCGGCCAGTCGCGGAGCCGGCAGAGGACTGCTGGCCCAAACTCGCCGAGACAACTTGGCCGCAGCCAGTCAACTTGATCAGCAGGAACACGGAGGAGCGACGAGTATGGGTAACTTACCTACGAGACAGCTAGCCGCCGTGCTGACCACTACTATGACTACGTCAGATGGAGCGGCAGCATTTTCTGCAGAGCCGGCCGGCGCCTGTTTGGGGTCCGCGGGAGCGGATGACGTTCCCCGAGCAGGTAGCAACGGGTCGGCACCGACTACGACTTCCAGCCAGCCGCAGGCAAAGAAGAGGCGCCATCCGCGACACCTCCTCATCCGTAGGAGCAGCGAGAATGGCTACGGACCTCAGCGGCAGCCGGACAGAGCCACCACCCAGGAGGGAGGACAGGCCGCCGGCATGTACAAACAACGCGCTCAACAAAAACAACGCAGCTACGAGTCGGCTTTTTCACCAGGTACGGGCCCCACTCAGGAGGGTGTACAGGCCTCTGGTGTTCGAGGACGGCCGGCTCACACCTACGACTACGAGTCTACGTACCCGCCGGACACTGGCCCCACTCGGGAGGGTGTACAGGCCCCCGGTGTTCGCGGACGGCAGGCTCACACCTACGACTCTGAGTCTACGTACCGGCCAGGTACCGACCCCACTCAGGAGAGTGTGCAGGTTTTTGGTGCCTACGCCGGACCGACGCACCGACACAACTACGAAGCAGTCTCTGCCGGACCTAGAGAGGGAATGACGCAGTACGGTCAGGCCCGGCATGGTTCTACACGCCAGGAGGACGACGCGGTCGCCGAGTCAGCTATGCGTCATTTTCACCAGAATGACCGCAGGTACGAAAACAGACAACGGCTGACAGAGGAGCGACGCAGTCAGTCAACGGCCAACATCTACAACGCTGGTGCTGGGTCGCCGGCTAGAGCGGCCCCCACCGGTCGGGAAGCAACTACCTCTGTGGAGGAGCTGAAGTACACACAGGCGCTGCACCAGACTTTAACGCCGCTGCCGGTGGCGCCTCACGCGCCTCTTTTGAGAGAACTTCTACAGGAAACCGGCAATGCTAGCGAGGAGGAAATGCCGGTTCTCTCGGACGAAACGCAGACGGCTGCTCGCGCTAGACAGCTGCCTGGTAACTTATTTCACCCACGACAGATGCGTTTCCCGCCCGGTATGTTGTACAGAGCACCGCCTGGGCCTGGTTTTCGGGGACACATCTACGACCCTACCAGACCTCCACCGACCGGCAAACCCAGACCTCGACCGCGTTCAGCCAGTGCTCGGCCGAGAGGGAGAGCTGCGTCGGCAGCGGCTGGCAGTCGCAGACCCCGACTGGACCCCTACGGCTGGCCGGAGGAAGAGTATCAGCCTGACCGGTGGGATCATCACTACGCATGCGCTTTTGGACCGGAGGAGGGGACAGGCTACACTTACACTCGTTCTCTGACACGTTCGCCGCCCCCGGATGTGTGGAGTGGACCGATAGCGCTGCACCCTGCTCGAACGGTGTCAGCATTCACTGTACATAGACGCACTCAGTCACCATCACCACATCTCACGGTAACTGTGACCAACACGGAATCTCAACTTCAGGGAGCGCCCAGGGAACAACGAGCAACTACGGGTACGTGCTGGAGCGAAACCACCATCATGGCGGAGGGTGAGCAACATACAGACCACCCCTACACGCAACCGCCGGGTATGCGAGGGACTTCGCCGGCGCAGCGGAGAACACCGGTGACAGTTACGGTTACAAATACGGGTAGAAGAACGGCTGTGAAACAGAAGCGCCCGGAGAAATCCGCGGTGTTTCTTCCCTACGCAACGGAGGAGGGTCGTGGACAACGAACTCGCTCTGCAGCCGGCAGTGACCGACCGCCGGAACCACCCCGGTCAGGCAGAGCTACGCCCGACTCTGTTCGCTCTCACTCTACGGCGGCGGGTAGTCAGGACCAGACGGTGCGAGAGGACCCGGTGTCAGACACTGTGATTTGGAAAACCATCCAGGACAGAGTGCAGAAGGAAATTCTACAGGAGTCCCCTCGCACCCGCCGACAGGGAGGCAGCAACAGAGGCCCGGCCGCTTCCTACACAGAATGCGAGCGGTTGGAGAGAGAGGAGGCTCAGGCCCGAGAGGAGGCAGAAAGGATTTCGGCGGTTGCTAATCGAGTATCACAGGCTGTGAAACAGGACGTACAACATCTGGTGGAGCGCACGGTTGAACAAAGAACACAGGACCTCCGTCGCCGGGCCGAGGACGAGCGACGTCAGATCGGCGAATACTGGGACGGAATGCGTGCGCGCCAGGCGGAGATTCTTGAGCGGATTCAGGAATCCCGGGAGGCCGAGCGGAGGACTCGAGAAATCAGTCAACGTGTCGAAGAACAGCGAGGCTCGCCCGCCCGGCGACCACGGCCAAACGGAGGAGAGGCAGAAATGGCAACTTGCTCTCTGCCAGCTAACGTCGGTCCAGAGGGGGAGTCTGACGACGAAGGCGGCATGTCTGTATATATGGAAGAGGCAGCACCTCCTCGTACTCACGAGGTGGTGGGACAGGGAGTTCAGAAGGCAGGTAGCGTACCTCAGGAGAGACCGCGAGCGGACTTCTCGGGTGCTCCTGGTACTCCGATGACCATGGACCCCGGCGCCTACCGCTATCGCCCTCCTCGCTACGAACCGGACGAGAACGGAGAGCCAGTCTACCACCGGCCCTGGGCGCCGCAGGAACCGCGAGACTTGCGGTGGCAGTTTCGAGGGGTGGTACCAGAAGAGGAGCCGCAGGACCAGCCGCAGGAACGAGTTCCAGAGTGGTACCGGCAGGTCAATTTTGTCGGGCCGATGGGACAGGTCGCTGCACCGGACCCCGTTCAGGAGCGAGAGGAGCGGGGCCAGAACAACTTTCACAGAAGACCTCGCCGACAGGAGGAAGCGGCCGCCATCTTGGAGAGAGCAGTTGGTAGAGACGTTTAACAGCGAGCGAGAGAGGACCATCGGGCAGTGATGTGGCACTACGCGGTGCAGGCCACTCAGCGTGAACCCATCACCCGCTTCCAACGCGCGGACCTCCAGATAGCGTCCGAGGACCAGGCATTGCTGGACTGGAACGAGACCACTAATCTTCGACAGTGGCTCGGACCTAACGAACCGGAGCAACCACCGACGGCTAGAGAGTGGCTGATGACTCAGTTTCACAGACCGCTGCCGGTCCGAGGCGATTTCCTGCCGAGCAACGCTGACTTGTACCCAGGTCGCCTCCGCCGGTGGCGAGAGGGCCAAACCGACAGGATGGGCGACCCAACGCCAAGACCGCAGACAGCCCCGGCGGAAACACGAGTGGAGCAGGCGCTGGAGATTGAGGGTCTTAACCACTGGGAAGATCCGGCTCGCGCCCGTGCGGCGGCACGCGAAGAAATCAGCTCCTACCACCCAGCGCCCTTGGCCTGGCGTGTGGCTACTCGCGTACATGAGATGTCGCCTTACCACGAGCGGCCCGATTACTTGAGTATCGACTTCCGCGAGACCCAATCGCAGGACGGCGGTGAGTACGCAGCCCGCAGCCGGTTCTACTGGCCAGAACGTCGCGACCTCTACAGCTTCGGCTACCAGAGCGACGACGATCCAGACGAGCCGAAATCAGACTAGAAGGCCAAGGGAGACTAGTATGGCCACTGGCATAACCAACCCCGGTCGAACCGAACGACCTGGACCGCCCGCTACTACAGCGGAGGATATCCATCAAGTGGCACCAGGAGATGGAATGCGTCTTCGAAACTGCGAAGCCCAGCTGGCAGAACAGGAGCTGGAACTTCAGAGGTATCGGCGGTATCTTCACCGAATTCATCGGACCGACCCTCATTGGGACCCGACACCGTCTCGGTCGATCAGTCCAGAAGGGAGAGGATTACCTACCGAGGTGCCTCCTGCTATGGCCAGTCAACCTGTCCGACGCCCTCTATGTCCAGGAGACGTTCAAATCCTGTCTCGGCCGGCCTCTGAGGAAGCCGCCCCGGGTCGACCACGACCGCCACAGGACCGGCCCAATCAAGGGATGCGCACACGGGAGACAGAGGAAACTCTGTCGCGAGACTACGACCTGAACCGCCAAAGCAGACAGTTGGAACAGGCACTGACTCGGGCCGAAGAAGCACTACGCACCCAGTCACTTCACTACACCTCCCATGAGTTGGAGGCGCTACGTGACACCTACCTCCATCAGGTGCGACAGGCGGCCAGGGACACCGGACAGGGCGAGGACCGAGCGGAGGAACGAATTCGCGAATTGACCACCGCAGGATTACAACATCTGCAACAAACCGCCAACTTGCAGAATCTCCAAACCAGAGGAGACGCTGCTGCCAGAAGAGTGACGCTCCGGGACAACCGCGTTGTGTCAGGGTACGTAGAAGCCCAGGATGACATAGCGGAACGCCAACAACTGATGGCCAACCTGTTGAACCGAGCCGAGGACACTTTGCACAACATCGAACGTCGGGCGGCCGACCAACGCAGGGAACCCTTTTACCTACGTTCCTTGAAACTGCCAAAATTCGATCAGGATGTGGAAGACGTTCGGCAGTTTCTCAACGATCTGGAGGAATACTTCGTTTTCGCCAAAGTGGTGGAGGACGAGGCGAAAGTGGCCCTGGTCAAGAGTGCGGTGCCTAAGGCCATGCGCGCTGCAATAGACACTGTGCCGCTGACTGAGCGGGGAACGTACGCTCAAGTACGAACACTGCTGGTCGATCGATTCCTGCCCCGGGAGAGAGCGTTGGAGGTGAAGACCGAGTTGCTACGAACTATGCAAGGCAACCTCTCCCTGGACGAGTACTGCAAGGAGATTGAGCGCAAATCTTTGCGCCTTCACTACACCGAGCCGGGAGGAAACCTCACTGAGTGGCAGCTGTTGATGTTCTTCCAAGGACTGACCCCAGATCTACGTCAGAAAGCCAGGGAACACAACGTAGAACAACATTGCTTCAACCTGGCCGACGCCCGCCGAGCGATGCAGCGCTTTGAGCCCATCGAAACGGATCGAGCTTTTAGACCACCGCGGGCCGAACCTCCCAGACGTGCTCCGCCTAGAACTCAGCCTTTGAATCGGGCCCCGGCCCGACCGGCACGAGCTCCAGAGTCCGCAGGCGCGAATCCGCCTCCTGATATCCGCCGGAGACCACCGGAAGGATACACGCGTGGAGGAGTGAAGACGCTGCCAAAAACTCAGACGTGGACTCGAGAGGCATGGGCTAAGTGGGTTAAGAAGAATCCACCAGAGAGGGACAAGGCAGTAAACGACGCTGCCTACGAAAGAGCTATGGACGTTTACCGAGGAAGGGTCAACCTAGTGGAAGGCAGCATCGACGGAGAAGAACTCGAGGAGTTTGAAGACCTTCAACCAGATGACAGCTCAGATTTAGAAGACGAAGAGACGGAAGTGGGGGTAGTCGAAATTAACCCCGTTCGACCAGCAGAGCTGAAACCTGCCAACCCTACACTCAAACAGCCGGAGGCAATCCCTCTACGATTGCTAAAAGTAAACATCGGACCTGAGGAGGTGCCTGCCCTCATTGACACCGGCGCAGTGACTAACTTGTGCGGGAGAGAAGGACTCCGTGCTATCCTGAAGGAAGGAAAAACTCGAGGAGTCAAAACCACCTTGCACGGAGCGCGCGCAGTGTGGTTGAAAGGATTCACTGGAGGAGGAAGGGAGAGTCGACACGTGGTGGACACTACTCTCTCGTATCAAGGCCACCAGGCTAAGATGCGATTTGTGGTGGACATGAAGTGCCCCTACCCCTTGCTGGTAGGGCTGCCAGGAATCAAAGTTTTTCCACACCTACTAGTAACGCTGCTCTCCCAGCTAGTGGAAGGACAACCGCTGCCAGAAATCGGCCCGGCCCCTGCGGAGAAGACCGAGGAAATGTCCGAGACGGCCCAGCCGTGTACACCTGCTGGGGAAGGAGATTCTACCCCGGTGTTGAACATCTCCAACTGCACTACTCCAGAGGGAGCCGTCCCTGTGCACATGGTATCGGCACGGGAAATTCAACCAAATTGCGTGGAAACGGTCACTGGCAGAGCCCCGGGAGTGACGTTGGATGAGAAACACTACTATTTCATCCCTGCCCCGGAGACGGAAGTCGAGGTGAAGGTGCAGTATCGGACGGAGCATTACACTGACCAGTCGATACTGGTCACAGTGGCTAACCAGACGGACAGCGTCATCACCGTGGATGCCGGGACGGAAATCGGCAAACTGGTAGAACATGCTACACCCAAGGACGCTGCAGCGGAAGAGAGTCGCCAGAGAGCGGAAGCCACGGTACAACAAATAATTGCTGCAGTCGACGAGCCACGGCCGCCGGTATCAGGGACAGCTCATCCCCTGGGCGGTTTGACCGCCGAGGAGGTGGAGGCGGTAGAGGCAGCTATCACCCGTATTGTCACTGAGCCGGAAGAACGGAAACCGACCATGGCCGGCTTGCTCCCGTTCGATGATCTGCCCCCGCAGATACGACGGGACTTACTCACTTTTCTGCTAGAACGGAATGAGGCATTCAGTCTCACGGAGGACGAAATTGGTGACTGCCAAGTAGCCTACATGGAAATCGACACTGGAGAAGAGAGACCAGTCAGACAAGCACTGCGACGGCTACCCTTCCACGTTAGACCGAAGGTGGAGGCGAAAATCGCAGAATGGCTTGAAGCCGGTATCATTCGCCCATCACACAGTCCCTGGGCGTCTCCAATTGTACCGGTAATCAAGAAGAACGGAGATCTCCGATTGTGCGTGGATTTCCGGGAGCTCAACAAGGTGACCAAGAAGAACAGATTTCCTCTTCCCCGGATCGACGACTTATTGGACGCTATCGGGCAGGTGAAACCCACCTGTTTCTCAACTCTGGACATTCGCTCTGGATTCACCAACCTCCACATGCACCCTGATAGCGTAGAGAAGACGGCGTTCATCACCCATAAAGGACTCTACGAGTTCGAACGGGTACCTTTTGGCCTGTGCAACGCTCCCTCCTTTTACCAGGAGGTAGCTCAACGCATCCTCGGACACATCGACCCCACTCGAGTGTTCACCTACTTAGATGACGTGTTGATCATCTCGGCCACTTTGGAGGAGCACAAAGGATTGATGGACCAGGTGTTCCGGGCACTCCAGCGAGCGGGGTTCCTAATCAACTTGACCAAGTGCAACTTTGCTCGGCCACACGTGCTGTTTCTGGGCTTCCAGATCAGTGCCGACGGGATGCGAACGGACCCGGAGAAGATCGAAAAAGTGAAGAGTTGGCCCCGACCCACCAATTTGAAGACGTGGAGGAGCTTTATCGGTTTTTGCAGCTACTACCGCAGGTTTATTAAGGGATTCGCGCAGATGGCAGCTCCCCTTCATGAGTTGGTCAAGAAAGAGACAACTTGGTCCTGGGGTGAATCGCAGGAGACTGCCTTTCTCACCCTGATTCAACATTTGATCAACACCCCGGTGCTCAACTACCCTGACTTCTCGAAGCCGTTCATCATCGAGTCGGACGCGTCAGGGATCGCCATCGCCGCCATCTTGGCCCAGGAGAACGAGAAGAAGCAGCGACACCCTGTGGCCTACGCTAGTCGCAGTCTCCGCCCGAACGAGCTAAACTACAGTGCTACGGACCGCGAGTGTTTGGCGCTGGTATACGGTATCCAGCAGTTTCGGGTGTACATCTTTAACCACCAAGTAACTTTAATCACTGATCACAACGCGTTACGATATTTACAGGAGAAACAACTAGTACAACGGTTGGCACGTTGGGCTCTGCAAATCCAGGAAATCATGCCCAACATTGTCTACCGTCCAGGACGGGTCAACCACGGAGCCGACGCCTTGTCGAGGATGCCTCACGACAAACTGGAGGAGCGAAACCTTCACGGCATCTCGGACGTGAATCTTTCGGAGGGGAGACCATACGCGGAATTGGTCACGCAGCGAGTGCCGTACGACGACATGCTGGTGATGAAGGTTCACCTGGACATGCCGGTCAGCCGGCCTCTTTGGAAACACCTCACCGACAGCGGGCTGGATTTGTTACCGCCACTTGACCAGCCTGCGGTAATGAACGCCTGCGTGATGGGCACCATGGGACACTTTCGCGACCGGATTCACGCATTACCGGTCTTGCCGATGATGCAGGTGCCAACCAGACAGGATATCGAGCAACTTGCCGCCATGCATCAAAAACAGGACCCGAAATGGTCGGCAATGATCACCTACAAAAACACGGGTGAATTGCCGGCAGATTTGGAACTTTCCAAATGGATTCAACGATACCAGGAGGAGTACGTTGTCACGGGCGAATTGCTTTGGCACGTACACACCGTTCCAGCAGCACCGGGCACCAACCCGGCGGACCAACTTCAACGATTGCAGCTCTGCATCCCGCTGCCTCTTCGGCCCCGTCTGTTGTACGATCACCACGGGGCACGGACGTCAGGACATTTCTGCATCAGTAAGACCTATAACAGGATGAAGCGGCTGTATTATTGGCCGCAAATGCGACAGGACATCGCTCAACAGGTGCACGGTTGCCTGCTGTGTGCTACTCGGCGTGGCCAGTCGCCCACGGAGAACCCCCCGATGGGGATGATGCCTCTTCCTGTGGAGCCGTTTCAACGACTCTACATGGACACTCTCAAACTCAATCTCACTGCCACTGGATACACCTACGTCCTGGTGGTGATGGATGCCTACACCAAATTCGTAGTGGCACAGCCGTTGCGAGACCGTAGGGGTCATACGGTTGCACGAGCGCTGCTGGACCGGGTCTTTATGATTTTCGGTCCCCCGAAGGAAATTGTCTCGGATAACGGAACGGAATTCAAAAATCACTCGGTTCGGCGCTTAACGGAGATGTACGACATACGACACCGCTGGGCCTTGCCCTACTCACCACGGACCAGAGGATTAGTAGAGAAAATGAATTCTACGCTGGCCAACATGCTGTCTCGACTGGTGAACAAGGAGGCGGACGACTGGGACCTCAACTTGTCCACAGTAGTCTACGCCTACAACGCCACACCCCAGTCGGCTACGCAGTTGCCGCCTGCGGAGATTGTTCCTACGGCGTCTACATCTACCCAGCTCAGTGCCTGGGGCCCACCTAACCGGAGATCGAATGGTGGACGGCCCCACCGACGAGGATCGACGGCAAACTTGGCAACGTGATCGGCACTTGTTGGAGGACAACTTGCGACGCGCCCAATTGACCAACCAGGAGCGATTCAATCAACGATGGGGCGCTAGGGAGACGAAAATCCAGCCGGGCGACAAAGTGATGAGGTACGACCCTGGAGTACGGACGATGAAGTTGGCCATGCAGTACACCGGCCCCTACCAGGTGGTCGAGCTCCAGGGACACCAGGCGGTCATCGTACCAATCGGAGGGAGAGACAACACCCCTCGACGGGTGCATCTGCAACATCTGTCGCGCTGCTACCCGGAATTGGAAGGACCGAGTTTCCTGGGACGGAAAGGAGCGGAACAGCTACAGGCTCCGGCCCCGGAGCTTCCTACCCTTCCAGAGGAGCGAGAGGAGACTGGCGAGGGAAACATGGAGCAGGACCATTTCCCGGAGCCAGAGGAGGACCGAATCCCGTCCGACCTGGATGAGGAGGAGGAGATTGAGTACTAAGACCCTCAACCTGCCTTGTACATAGTGTATATAGATGTTCGCGCGATCGGGTCAACATCCTATCTCCTACCTCCTGCCCTCCTTCGTAGAAGCGCTCCGACTCATCACAAGACTGGCTGCTAGCGGCGTAGTGCCGCCCATCTCTCCCCCTCTTGTCGCATAGAGGCGCGGGATTAGTTACGAGGATTCGCTGGCGCGTCGGAGTGTGGTTGTCTCAGTGCTTACGCTACCTAATTCTAGTCCCAACCAGCCATTGCTGCCAGCTATGTCATCTGGGACGAGTGAATCACTGGGGCTGCCCTACGTCCAGCAGTAAACCACTGCGTCTGCCTGCCGGGATCTGTTTTGTTTGCATCCTCTAGTGGTGTTGGCACTAGTTTAGTTGCTTCACTCACCTCCTGCTTGGCGTGATTTCTTTTTGCCGGCCACCTACAACACTACAATGACGTTTTTGAACAACATTCCTTGTTGCAGTCCGGGCTACAAGACGCAGCCTCTGCCACCAGACAAACTATTGTTTGTGTTGTGTTGGTTAGAGTCAAGGAGTGCGCAGCATTGGGCAGCCATGGCTAGTCAACCACCGCCCGGACCGAGTCGATCGCCAGATGGAGGAGGAGAGGGCCCCGGCAGGAGGCACGCGGAGGAACCCACGCCGATGGAGGAGGAGCCGGACCGACCAGCCACATTGGGTCGATCTAGTCGCCGACCCCCGTCGAGCAAGGGCAGCCGTCCGCTGTCACGGCCGGGATCGACGCCACCACCACCACTGCTACAGGTACGACCACCGGTGCCCGTCACTCACCAAGTGGCGGCAGGAACGTCGCAGAGCGGTGATCAGCAATCGCCGCCGCGGAAGACATTCCCGGAGAAACCAAGAACCAAGAAGAAACACTATGACTCTGTTAGTGAGGACGACTCGCCGACATCGAGACGCGAGCCGGAGCGACAACGACGTCGGCCCGACCGTAGTCCAGGCCGTCGCTCTTCGAGAGGACCGGAGACACATGATTCTGCCAGACAACCGACTACCAGCAGTAAACGGACGGCAGATCCAGCGGAGACCGTCCGTTCGTCCAAACGATCGAAACGGGACGATGTTCGCTCTACACCTTCGTCGAGTGAGCGTTCTGGCCAACCACCTGTCGCTCGTCCATCACCGGGGCCAGGAGATGATCAGCAGGGCTCCAAGGAACAACCTGAACGCGGTAGGAGGTCCAGTCCGAAAGGGAGAAAGGAGTCTACTGACCGTGCCGGCCCGAGTAAGCAAGAAGGGCCTGCTAGTCCGCGGAAACATCACCATCATCACCATCGCAGTAAGAGTGGACACACTAGCTCACGGAGCCACATGGAGAGAAGTGACCGAGCCGGCTCCAAGGGCCGGAAGGAGAAGGAGGCCAGCCCTAAGGGCCACCGGGACAGGAGCGAGCGCGCTAGCTCTCGGAGTAGGACAGAGAAGGTCGAACGAGCCAGTTCACGTGGCCGAGCGGAACGAGAGGAGCGAGCCAGCTCGCGCGGCAGGACAGGCCATGATGAACGTGCTAGCTCGCGGGGTCGGACAGAGAAGGGAGGACGAACCAGTTCGCGAGGCCCCACTGAACGGACCAGTTCTAAGGGCCGACGAGACGGAGAAGAGAAAGCCAGCTCCAAGGACCGCCGAGGGCGTGACGACCGTCCCAGTTCGGACAGACGCGATTCCAGAGGAAGGACAGGCTCTGACCGACAACCAGAGAGGCCACGTTCGCCTGTCTTTGCCCGACCCGGTCGTGGACGTGGAGCCTGGGGCCCTGCCTCAGGGGGGCGACCCGGCCGATCAGATTTCCAACAAACTCGAGCGCCGCGCTCTGCACCGGTACTACCTGATGTCACGGACGAGAACGAGTGGCAGAAACAACGGGTGCCTTCGGTTACGCGGAAACCTGCTCGTACGCGTAATACCGCGGGAATTGGATTGCCACCATCCGAGCCTCCGGGCCGCGGTTCTCGAGGTTATGAACCATGGCCAGACTGGCAGTTAGAGGAACAGGAGGACTATGAGCTCTACTACACTGAGGAGCAGATCTACAAGTGGATGGAGGCAGCGGCAGCAGCAACGGGTGACCCCACGGCCACCCAGGAAGTCATGGAGGTGGTCACCGGCATCGAGCGGGGAGAGTGCCGAAACCAACAGTGGCTCACTAGCCGACCGAGGAACGAGTACACCGAGGAAGAGATCTTTCGGCCGGCTGATTTGGAGGCTATTCAACACCATCTCCGACCGGAAGTAGTCGAGCAACGCAAACAGTGCAGGGAATGGGCACGGCAATGGCTCATTCTGGAGGCGCACCCACCTCGAGGAGTGTTCCCGGAGACCCCGTTACGAACCGACCTTCCAGCGGAACCACCTATCGGTCCAGACAAGAAAACCTTGGAGGGCGAGCTGTCAACGTACAACATCCGATCGATGCCTGATGGCAGGGGCCAACAACTCTACCAGGAGACTCTTCCAATGGCCCAGCTAGTAACGCCGCTGGACTTTTCGGGAATGACTAGCGAGGACTGGGCCCAGTATTCTACCCAGCGCCCAGAGAACATGGATGCTGATTGGACTGAGTACTACTCTCAGATCAAGCTGGACGACTACCCGTTGAACGAGCTGGAGCGGATGGGTGTCGCCCCAGGGACGCACACCTTTCGGCCCGGAGACTACATTGGCACGCCGCCGATAATGGGACCTATCTACCAGGAGCAGACAGAGGCGTACAACGATCATCCGTCCATTGGCCGTGTGGACCCCACTCAGCCCAACAAGAACGGGCGGTTCGAGACCGCCATTCAGCTAGCTCCCGTCCGCAACACCAGACCGGCTGAACTGATCGCAGACTTGTGTGCAAAATCGGAGAAGGGAATCTGGTGGCGCACCTACGAGTCGATACAGGAACGTCGCCGCGCCAAGCGTAGACGTCCCAACATAAGGGACCTCTCTATCCAGCCGGAACGCGACCATCGGTTCGTGAAGATGTTGATCAAACTCTACGTTTTTAACCCGGAGGCGTCGGCGGCTAACATCCCGTACCACACTGTGCCACAACATGCCATGATTCGGACGCTTTTGGAGGCCACCCCTGCTGGGCGGTTTCCAACACCGTACGTTGTGGAAGGAGAGTATCAGGTTTCTGACCTGAACATGATACTATCTGACATGCTCCGACACTCGCAGTTCCTGTTCCATGGTTTGGCCATCATTTCCATCGACTTCGAAGGATGGTCCATCGGAGGAGACTTGCCGCTGTCTGTAGTGATGGACCGGGAGCTGTTTCGAGTCATCAAGGAGGTAGAGCCGACCACGGAGGTCTGCCGAGCTAGTATCTTGGTGGACGATCCTGTCGCTCGGAACAAGATCGAGGAGGTTCTGGTTCAGGCTTTTGAGAAATTTGACAAAAGTCTGGACGAGGAATACAACCGCAGGAAGGCTGCCGTCAACAAGGCTCAGAAACGGGCCGCTCAGAAACATTCTACCCCGGAACAACAACGGGAGGCCAAACAAGCGGAGAAGGAGGCTCTCCACCACCTGCAGAACCTAACTACCAAACGGTACGCCAAGGCCTACGCGAACGCCAGCTCCTTCAACCCGAAGAAGTCTGGTATCTCCATCCCTCGCCGGACACGACTGATAAGTGCCATCGACGCGGTTAGGCAGGCCAATTGCTACGTGTTGGTCAACGCGGTGGACCCCTTCTACACGGGCGCGCCATTGTCCGTGATGTCTATCACTTCTACCGGATGCACGCCGCTGGTCATTCTGATGCATGCTATGACGGAGCTCCCGCCTTTCCTGCACGAGGTGCTCTGCAACCCGCAGATCATCAAGATCGGGCTTGGATCGGCACAAGATCAGGTGATGCTCAGGAACTGCACCCACTACAACGGACAACGGTGGAACTATCTAACCACTGAGTACGGATACGTCGACCTGCAGGACTGGCTGTCAGAATTGGAGGGCTCTCACCTGACCCGAGGAGAATGGGTAGGAGCCACCACTCTCTCCACTCTCTACCTTGGAGCCGGGTACCCGAATAACTTCAAGCAGACCATGCAGCTCTCGTCCTTCATGCCCAGCCCACGGGGAGATCCGATCCCGCGGCCACAGACAGACTATGCCGCGCTGGACGTGGTGGATATTATGGCCGGAGCGGCGGCTGTGGCGTGCATCACACCCGACTTGGTGTATTGTTCGCCTACGGACGACGAGGAGAAGCAGCTTGCTATTCGCTTATTCAACGGTCTACGAGCGGCGTTCATGTCTCCGGACATCGAGATCGCCCGGTCGATGGCGCCGAAACCCAACGAATCGGTCTTCTTTCGTCTGAGAGGCAACCCTAGGAAGGACGAGGTGCGTCGCGCGGCTCAAATCGCTCAACAATTGGATCAGGACGACCGGATCGAAGAGGTGGACCAGAGCCGGGTTGCGAGCTTCTATCAATTCAGAGGCGAGCTGGAGAACACCGCTCTAGCCATTCAGAAGGAAGGCGAGGCTCTTAACTATGTGCTGAACCAAATCATCTTCGGCTACCGCAACCACGCCCGGCAGGCCTACGAGGTCTGGAAACACAAACCGGAGGCTTATGGCGCGACTCGCTACATGAGCCGATGGGACGAAGAGGTGGTGTCAGTGGAACAACGGCAGGCGGGCCCTCAGTCGGATCGGGCCACCTTCATGTTCTTCGGATACGCACAATCCAGGGGACGACCACTGATCGCAGCCATCACTACCGATCTCAGAGGATTGGTTCTGGCGCGAAGGAAGGCTATCGTTCACTACCACCGGTGGCTCGCCGAGAAACCCGCGGACACCTTGTCTCTCGAGGAACGAGCCAGGAGAATTTAAATACTCGACCGCTATCCTGATCAAGAGGTGCCCGGCGTTCACGATGAGGTCTGCCTCACCGGAGGAGATGTGGTCTGGTTGGACGCCATGCGACGAGCCATTATGTTTACGCTGGCCGGAGAGGAACCACCCATCTATCGACCGGATACCATCATACGTCCAGGGAGACCGGCCACCCACGCCGAGGTGCGCCAGGGGATTCGATCGAGACCTGGACCATTGTCCGACATGCTCGCTCAGGAGACCAGGATCGCTGCTCTCAAAGGACACTGGCCGCCACCGGACCGCGAAGCCATGGGCCACGGGGACCTCCGCATGATGCAGATGTCTTTCCGTAAGGCTTTCTCAGGACCGCGGGCCGCGTTCGACTACGCCATCTTTCGACCTATGTTGATCAACTACTACCAGATGGGCGAACACAAGGAGGACGCTTACCGCCTGTTGCGACAACTGGACCAGATCCACCCGCGCCAGACCCCGGACGAGTTGCAACTGACCCACCAACAGGACTTGACACTGTTGATGATGGAGCTAGTGAAGGAGAGGGATCTGCGATTTGTCAGCTGGCAACGAAAGAAACAACCTGTGGGATGGGAGCCATCCAGGCCAGTGGAGTTTGGTCCCCTAGTACCAGACGCCGAAATGGCCTTCCAGTATGACTTGGCCGCGGTGCCCGACACTTCTCGCTCATTTCAATGGATGTTCCACACCCACATTCAACGGCGAATTCTTCTAGAGAAGGCCGACCCGGCATTGGCGAGACGCAGAGAGCAGGACGCGGTTCTTCGAGAGAAGGACCACCAACAGTACCTGGCCAGGGAACAACGGCGCAACGTGCTTATGGAGAATGCCTACGAGGACTCAGACCAACCAATGGTGCAGCCACCCTCATCAGCGGCTGCTGAGCGACGGGTGGAGTCGATGGACGTGAGACCGACCTCGGCGGCAACGGCGCCGGGCGGAGACCGAGAAACCCCTGGTATGGACGAACAGATGGAACAGGGCGATCAAGAACCGCCCGCCGAGAGGGATTCGGACCAACACGATCAACGTAGCCGGAGGGGCGACACAGTCGATGAAATGAGCGACACGGCCATCCTAGGACGGTCTGGCGAAGGAGATGAGGAGTACAGCAGATCGGAGATGGACGAAGGACAGTCGGACGTTCGTAGTGTCGTGAGGTCGGAAGTGTCTGCCCCCAGGACTCTGGCACTAACACCTGGAATACCGCCGGTCACCGTGAAGGAGGAGAAGGAAATGACTCCGCCTCCGGCGCAGGAGCCCATGGATACCTCTGGTTCCATGGCGATGGCGGCCAGCGGCGCTTCACCATCACCCGCAGCCCAGCAGGTTTCCTCACCTCAATCTGTCACCACCGTAAGGACCACTCACACCGAGCGACAACGCCGACTACTGCAGGACCCTACAGCCTACGACCAGTTCGACTACGATGAGGACATGGCCTCGGTCCGTTCGGCGAGGACGGGCCCCGTGGAACCTGTTCCCTCAATCACGGATGATGACCGGCTCAATGCCCGCCTCCCTCGGCCAGGAGAAGAATTCCGGCCTACGGTAACGATCCAGCCCTTCAGGGACATGGCCGCCGACAGACGAATTTGGACCCGCTGGGCTGACCGTCGGGACCTCATCGTTGGGAGACCAGAGAGTTTGAAGGACCTGATCACGGAAGTCCCGAGGGAAACGACTACTCCATTGGGCATTCTTTTACCTGACACTGCTCCGGAGGCCGCCTACCTTGTGCCACTCAGCATGCAGGGTCTGCTCGAACACTACAGCGGACTCCCACTACCTCTCCACAAGGATGACACGATGACGTTTGCGAAGGAAGTCGACGACCTGACGGCTCCACGCCCTCTCAACCACTATCCGGGAGGAGACCTTCCTTTCTCTATGGCGCTGCCACCGTTTCACCCGGAGATGATACTAGCGAATGCTCAATGGTTTGGATCGCTGACGGCGGGTCATCCTCTTCTGGCTGGACTGACCATCAGGGAGACTATCCAGAGGACCAACCAGACACTGCCAGACGACGAGGTGCAGGTCCCAGTCGTCGAATCCGGGTGGTACGTTCGACTATGGGAGGAATTCGTACGACAAACTGTGACTTCAATGTCGCTACCAGCCGGGACCCTCCGATCGGAAACTTTCCCGAACGCACCGGAACTAGCCGGAGTCTACCGTTCCTTCATGAAGAGCAAACTCGCAATGGACTCCCAGGCCGGCCTGGTGATTGGACAGATCCTGTCGGCCCTCATACCATTCGATCAGGACGCCATGCCGTCAGCAGCCTTACTGCAAACTCTGTTGCCGGAGGTCTGCTATGCAAACGGACGACAACCGATCAGTCTTGCGCCGGTAGCCTGGAGCTTACCGTCCAAGCCGAACGGTACGGAAATCACCTGGAGACGCTACGAGAAGTTCCAGCTGGCGATGGCCCAGTTGGTGGTTAGCAACCCCTTCATTCACCCACTGGGACTCGCTCGACTCTTCCTGATGGGCCTGGGGCCGAGGATGGTTCTCACTCTGTTGAAGCATCCGGTGTTGGGAGCAGCTGTCACTGCCTTCGCGGCACACCGTCACTTCGTCGCTCCCGACCCACCACCTCCACCAGGAGTCAGTACGATCATCGTCGGGGTTCTGGCTGAGCTGTTTTGTTGGTAATTGCACCAACTGCGGCTTTTTCATCGAGTTATGCAGCTACGGGCGGAGCACAACCTTCGAGATCACAAAAGTCCTCAGGACGCCAACTTGCTCCCCTACATCACCAACCGTCCGCCGCAGCCTCTGTCCTACGAGGAACGGCAGATAATGCAGGAGCTCACTGACAATACGGCCTACTTCGTGATCGAACAGCCGTACCAGGGAGTCGGCCATCACAATGAGGACGGCAGTTACAACGATTCGGGCCAGGCGATGTTCCACCAACTCCGCCCACAGGTAGGACACGCTCGACGTCAGCAGTCTTATCGGCACTTCCGACTGCAACGATTCATTCTGACGCTGGGGTGCTACCGCGCCGATCGAGGAGCTCCGCCATGGAGTACGCTGGTCCAGGGATACCTCGTCCGACGGTTCCAACCCGTCGATTTCTATTGCTCTGCTGCCAATCGAACGGACTGGTACGCCTACCAGATCACTCCGCCTGTGCCGGCCCAGCTGACCGTCCCGGACAACATCATGAGGCGAATCCGGGCTAACATCGCTGCTGGCACGCTCTCGCTGTGGGACCCCTACCCAGATGTGGAATCGGATCCCCGCTGGAGACGCACAGGACACCAACTGGTTCAACAGGAGCTGATCCAGCCGTTTCACCTAGTGGCTTCTAGACGAGACTCCAGGGAGATCACGGCGGCGCGAGGAAGCCGCTCCGGATCGACAGTCCCCTTGAAGGACGGACGCTACATCGGCGGTGTGCATCAGTTCGTGGAGGTGACGTTCGCCCCTCCGCCGCCATCTGGAGGTCCGGGCACCAGTGCCCCTGGCCCTCCCTGACTACAACTCGTCTTTCTACTAACACCTGTTACTAACGTCTTCACTACTATTTTTGGAGAGCGGCCCTGGCGCCGAGGACGTCGCCGACCAGAGGGGGAGTCGTGTGCAGAACCCTATCCAAATTCTACCGTGTTCGCGCTCATCGGCCATGCAGGGGGAGCGGAGTGTTCGCGTCGGGACCCGTTCGCTGGCAGCTGGCAGGCAAACCAACATGGCCTCACTGACCGGCCAATAAGAACCGAGGAACGAGGAGGAGGCGCGGAGATGATTGGTCGGGGGCGGAGTTTCGGAGTGCGTGAAGCTCGGTGATAGGGTGATCGTGATCCAAGATGGCGCTCTCTGTATCATTTTTCTCCAACTCACCCTGTACTTTATTCTTTTGAATTAGTAAGACTAGTGTGCGGCTGTGCATAAAAGACTTGTCTGGAGAACTGGATTCACAGAGCAAGCAAGGCCCGCCTAGCTGCCCCAACGCGACTTCGAGGACCGAGAACAAGCCTCCTGTAGTGAGTGCCTCGTCCTGTCGACCGCCTGTAGTGTGGTAATTTGTCGCATTTTCTCCGGTAGGCACTTAGTGCGAAATTGATACTTTTTGTCTACCCTTCTCGGCTCTCTACCGGCTGACTTGATCAACGGAGAGGGCGTCAACCTACGCTATTTTCTTTTCTCACTACCTTCTCTCCGGCAACACGTTTTATTTCAACTTTCAACAAAATCACCAAATTCAACTTTTTATCAAAAACCACCTCTTCTTCACCTGCCGCAGCGTCCACCGTCCAGCCCAGCTTTATTCTGTCTAACCCCAGGAACCACCAACAGTAGGGGTTGTGACAAATGCGCCAAATTTAAATGAAAGAAATCATTGAGCAACAGCCAAGTCACAGCTCTGTTTAGTTTTGTTTCGTAGGCCGAAAACCCGTCCAGTTAATGTTTCAAAATTGCCGGCGTCGTTTAAAAACGATCTGAAGTAGGTGTGAGTTAGCCAGGTGGTGCTGGCTCCAAAGCGAAGCCAAGTGTTGGCCGTTGCTCCTGTTTAGGGTTCAGGAGGGCCTGGTCTCTGGTGGCCAGGTTGCGTCCCCTGCGAGCTGTGCAAGATGTGGCCTTGTGCGATGTGGCTTCGTGCTCGCCCAGCGCAGGACTGTGGGGGCTTGTCTGAAGCAGCTGGTCTCTGCTTTCCCTGACACCACCTGCATTTTTGCTTTTCTGCTCCGAACAGAGATTGAAAGGAAAATTTGACAAGCAAGAAAGGCAAACACCATTTTACAGAGCTCATGTTTTTATTGCCCACCAAGCATAAAAAATCTTTTGTTCTAGTTCCATAGATAAACTTCTAAATGGAGCGATCTCCTTTTGCTTCCTTTCAGCCGTGGAAGTTCCATGAACCGTAAACATCTTGGCCATGGGTAGTTTACACTACCCCGTGTGTCACAGCGACCCCGGCATCTGTGAGAGTAGTTGTTTTTTGGTTCGAAACCGGTCGAAACGACGGCAAGTAGTCGACATATGTTAATCGTTGATGTCTGAAGGTTGAAAATCGGTGGGATTTCTGGCTTAAGGGAAGAGCTGTGCCAGAAGGTATTCATTTGATTTCCTCCTGTTTTGCTTGAACTGACCAGAATTTTCAGACTGCAAATTTGAACAAACAAGTATCTCACGAATTCTTCATTGGATCTACCAAATATTGGAATTTAACCAATCTATGTATACATGGATTTAAAACCCTGAAGAGGTCAGCTTTCTAGCACAACTGGTTAAAACTACTGTTTATAAGTACATTATAATTTTAATTTTAATTATATTTTTTAGAAATTTACTAATACAAGTAAATTATTTGGTAAGTAAATTATAATTTAATTAAATTTCAACGAAAATGGGGCAAGTTAATTATAATTATAATTTGTAAATTATACTTACCAAAACTAATTTACTTAATTTACTTAACCGGTTGGCGTTGACCCTACTCCAATTGGAGTAGTTTCCTGACGGTAAGTAGTTTCCGACTTTGCAATTTCGAAAATGCTTACCGTCCACCCCCCGCGCATTTGTGGGCTGGTACTAAATCCTTACCGTCACCACGCCCACTTGAACGCTTGCCAAACTGCACGGTTAGGAAGCAGTTAGGAGAAAGCACGGTTTGCCAAATGCACGGTTAGGAAGCGGTTAGGAGAAGCAACAAACATGTCCCGTCTAAAGTCGGAAATCTCGAAGTAAGGAACCGATTTAATCAATCGATCGAGGCTCCGCCCCGTCAGAGGCTCCGAAAGCTTACCGTCGGACAAATTTGACGCCCACCGAAAGTCGTGTTTCTATCCGTCGCAAATTTGCTGCCGGTTAGCCACGGTTAGAAAATCCGACTTTAGACGGTCTGTCCTAAGGAGTTATAATATACTTAATTTACTTACACACGCCTAGCTATTGCTGAACTTTTTGACAGCATGCAAGTGCGCGTGAGTGTCTGCTTTCGGTATCTATAATCTACACCTTTCATTGGCAAGCCATACTCAGAGTACAATTTTCCGCCCATCCACCCACCGCCGTTCGTCTTTGCGCTTCTTTCTCTTTATCTCCCGCAAAACAAACTACTCCAATTCATCCGCCAAGCTAAGAGTGGATATTAGGTACTTTTCAGCCAGTTTTGCTATGCGATAGCATATGTTCAGTCTCCCAGGTATTGTCTGTTGTGGATGGAAGCAGAAACTGACCGGAAAGCCACTTGAGGTTGAGGTTGAGGCTCTGATTCTGACGAGCTGTCGTTATTACTGTTGACAGACATGGGCTATCCATTTCGACTGAGGAATGATAAATTGTCAAATTCTGATGGAGCTGGCTGGAGAGTATAGCGGCGCACTGATGGGGAGGGGGTTGAGAGGATGGTAAGCCAAAAAGTCCGATTTTTCGCTTGAGTTAAGGTTTTTCGGCTTATTTTTTGTTTAAGTAGGTTGAAATATGCTAGTTTGAGCTAATTCACACCTAACCTAGGCACACGTTTGTCATAATATTCTTCCAAAAAAATCCTGAAGGACGAAGCGGTAGCCAGGTCAGGTCAGGTCCTGATCCTGAGGGGCGGTAGGTCAGAGACTGAGGCGGGTAAACCCCTCCCTCTTAGTTCCCTTTGTCCATGTCTCTTTTTGACTTAACCTGTGACACCCACGTTTAGTTTTCATTCTAGATAACAGTTATAGCATCCTTTCTTAGATGGAAGCAAAACTGAAGGTGTTAGTCGCCAAAATCAGGCCTATTTTAAATATACTTAATGTACTTAATTTAATTAAATGTGGTAAGTAAATTATAATTAAATTAAATTTCTCTTAGATATGGTAAGTAAATTTTAATTTAATTATATTTCTCTGGGCACGTGGTAAGTAAATTATAATTTAATTATATTTCAAATAAATTTACTTAGCAACAGTAGTTAAAACAAGGCGAATTTTTCTTTCAGTGAAGGTGAAAAATTGGCATTTTATAAAAAAGAATGTGTTATCCCTTTACGCAGAAAGCAGGGTTATACGAACTATAATGGGGTGATGGTTTACAATCGCCTCAACTAAAGCAACACAATGAACACCCAAGATTGGTGCCATTTACACTACCTGCAACTTACTTGCCTTCCAGAAAAAGTCTGGAAACAAACCAGAATTACATCGGTTGACCAGCAGTGCACTGTTGATTCAGAACTTACTGTTTCTTGTTAGCTAAACTGCTTCGAATAAAATTTGCGCCACAAATGCAATAAGACACTATCAGAAAAGGGTTATTTTTTCAGGAAGTACAGTAGACAGAGTAGTTTGTTATAAACGTAGACAAGAAGGAAGTTAGTAACAAGTACAAAAACAGCCACAGATTCTAGTGGTGTCTGATTCGTTCGAAGACTGGCTGCAATTCGGCTCTCAGCAGCTCAGTGCGCTTGTTTACATAGGCTTGCTTACGACGTAGAGACTCTTTCCTTTCGATCACCACCTCCTTTGCGCTCTTTAGTGCATCTTCTGTTTCGGTTGTTGGGTAAACATCATGTATCTCCTGAAGACGCACAGCCTCTGACTTGAAACCTTCAAACTGTCTTTCCGCATCTATCACTGTAATGGGCAGGCGTTCGAGCTCGGTCATCATGTCATGCACGGTCTTCAGCTCCACGTTTTCCATGATCATGCTGTCCAACTCGAGTTTGACATTTTCCAGACGCACCTTGGTATGTAGCACATCACGCTTGAGTCCCTCAGCGTATTCCGCCAGCTGAGCTATCTTCTCGGGGGAAGCTCCTGTGCCCTGTGCAGTTAGTACGTCCCAACCTGCACGCTGAGCACTCTTTTCCAAACTCTCCACACCATGTTCGGCTACGGAGCGCTTTCGTATGGCAGATTCGAGTTGGGCTAACGTCTCCGGAGGCAACTTGGCCGCTTTCTCAGCTGCCTTTGCTCGCATCTTTGCAAAAACAGGCCGCAGCTGTTTCTCAAAATCTTCGATTTTGGTCTCGGCTCGTTTCAAATTTCTCTGAACAACCGTTCGCTTACGAACCAGTTTCCAGCTTGGCACGTTTTTCAGCCGCTCCTGTTTGAGATCGAGAAGTTTGATGTTTGCTTGTTTAAGCTCTGACAGGGCTTTGTGGTATCTGGAGAGGACAGAACCGGTTTTGCCAAGGTCTTGGTGGCTCTCGATCGCTGCTAAATCCTTTTCCATTTTCAGATAGTTTCCACCTATCATCTGTCCTCTTTCACCCGCGAAAATGGTCTTATAATCTCCAACGACCACTCTCAGGACTTCTTGCTCAGCTGCCCAGTGATTTTCTACTATTTGCTGGAACTTGGTCAACACGTCATTGGGCATGCTTTTCAGCTCAGACACCAACTGATCGCTGGTTCTCTGATGAATTCGATCAAACAGGGGCTTCAACTCCTTGTCCAGCTCTTCCTTTCGTAACGAAACTTTTTCCAGATTTTCCTTTTTGCTGTTGGCATCGCTTTTGGCCGCTGATAACCTCTCCTTTAACTCGCTTGTAATTCTCCCTTCTGCATCCTGCTGGCTTTGCTCAAACTTCAGTTTACTCAAGTACTCATCGGCTTTCACATACTCATTCTCAGCCTCTTCTACACGCGGCAACACTTCAAACTGGTACTCGGAGATCTTTGAGGCCACTTGTTTCAGACCGGGTTCTCTTTCCAGCTCATCGAGTTCTTCTTTCAAATCGACCAGGGCGTTCTGTGCTCTTCTTACTGCTTCCTTTGACTTTATTTGGTTTTCTTCTACAGTACTGGCTAGGCCTGGAAACCCCTTTGCCACCGCTTCTTCAGCCTCTTCTGCACCTTCCTTGGCCATTCTCAACTCACCGTTGGCTGTGTCTGCATATCTTTCCATCACATCGCCTATCTTGGCCAGTTGTGACTCGGGCATTTCTTCCACCAGTTGCTTGATGTTCAATCCTAGCAGAGCTTTGACTGGACGACTACCCCTGATGTACTCTGCCACCTGGCCGAGCCGACTCAACTGCTCTGTAGACATCTTCACCATGGCTGCTGCACTCTCTTCTGCGCTCTCTTTGAATGGCGCTGCCAACCTTTCCAAGATGTGGACGTCCCGCTTGGTACGGTTGGTAGCGCAGACTTGACGGCAGTTAATGGTGTTGTTACCTGCTAAAACAATCACTTACCTGTGTTTTTAACTGCAATAACTAACCTTTGGACAGGCAACTGGTTTCGCAGGTAGTCTGACAATCGGCGATGCATTTCTGACACAGAACTCGACACTCGGCAAGGATGCGTTCATTTGGGAGTTCGTTCGGTTGAGAGTTTAGCATCACAACGCAGGCACACAGCAGAACAAGAAGTGAGCCCTAGACGCAAAGCCTATGCATGATATCAACTATCAACAACAACACAAACCTGCATCATCTGACAGCACAAATCTTCAAACGCATGTAGACAAACGAAAATATAACAAGAATGCAAATCTGTGACACAGTACAATCTTTTTAGTACTGTTTTTGTATGTTCTTTGTCTGAATTTAATTTAATCTTGGTTACTTTCAGTTCTATACATTTTGTAGTACTTCTATTAAGTATGGGAGACGGAAAGCCGACGTTTGTCAACAAAAGCAAGTCATGGCAGAAAAGAAAACAAAAGGCACCAAGCAACTGGTGGAAGAAATGCCAGAGTCACAACTGGCCAAGATAGGCGATGTGATGGAGAGATACGCAGACACAGCCAACGGTGAGTTGAGAATGGCCAAGGAAGGTGCAGAAGAGGCTGAAGAAGCGGTGGCAAAGTGGTTTCCAGGCCTATCCAATACTTTGAAAGAAAACCGAATAAAGTCAAAGGAAGCAGTAGAAAGAGCACAGAACGCCCTGGTCGATTTCAAAGGACAACTAGATGAGCTGCAAAAAGAACCCAGCCTGAAGCAAATGGCCTCAAAGGTCTCCGAGTACCAGTTTGAAGTGTTGCCGCATGTAGAAGATGCTGAGAATGGGTATGTGAAAGCCGAGCAGTACTTGAGTAGAGTGAATTTAGAGTGTAGCCTGCACCAAAAAGCTACAATAGCAACCCCACGTGTGTTGGGACTAACGGAATCGGGGACAGCTACCACTGACAAGGACAGGTCTGTTTTGGGTGCCCCCAACTTTAATGAATCACTTCTAAACTATGGTAGTATCCAGTCCTGCTCTGGTGCGTTTGAGAGAGCAAAGAATTCCTTTTGTATATGTTTGCATGCGGTTTTATGTATGTCGCAGGTGGGAGAAACGGAATACAGAATCTTTCTAGGTAGAAGTGGAATGAAATATGTTCCACCGCTACTGGGAGAAAGGTTGGAATGTGAATGAATGAATCAAGGTGAGGTGACCCAGCGAATGAAGTGAACGAACATGTGAATGAATGAATTGACAAATGCGATTGAATTTGTTTGAAAATTCTGCGAATTCAACAACATCATTAGCATAATATTTTAGCTTTTGCAAATTCAACAGTTGATCATTCTAGATTTAGTAATCGGATACAAAATATAGATACAGCAACGCGAATACGACAGTGTGCGTTAATAGGAACATAAGTACAGTAGATCACCGAAGAATAGATAAACGATTTGCTTAATTCCAAGCGCTCTTTGAATCTATACGAGCGTTTTGCACCAACCAACCCCACCGCCGTTTTCGAACTTTGCTCAAACGATTTGTTCTCAGTCTTTGGCTCAAAAATTCAGGATTAATTACTAATAGAACTGGGTAGATACTATATACTGTTGCATGCGTATACGCATACGCATACGCATTTGAATTTCATTACACAATATTATTGCGCATTGCATATTTTTGCGTAATGCATTGCGTACTGGGTCTGAAAAAATGGCTGCCTTTCCGAATATCTTGCAAAAAATTTAGTTCAAGTTGTTACCAAATGGTCACTCTTAATGTTTTAATAGTGTAAGTAGGGTTAGGGTACCAGAAATTTCCTGAGATTGAAGCTTTAACTAAGTTGTGCTTGCTAATATTTAAGACAGGCATTAAGTTTTAACAGAAAAGTTTTAGATTTTCTACTTTTTTGGGTGACATCAGTTGTGTTGTATGCTCAAGCTATCTGTTTGTGCTTCCAGTGTATGTTTATTATGGTCGAATGCTACTAGACTTCTTTTGGAAATGAACATTCGACCAAATTTTTGAAGCAAAGCGTATATCTCTTGCCTGTTCAAAACATACAGTGTACATACTCTACTTAAATTGGCCTTAAATTGGGCTTAATTTCAATTCAATTAATTTAATCTAATTGAAATTCAAAAGTTGGGCAATAATTTAATTGTAATTGAATTGAAATTCGCCTGGAAGTTCAATTATATTTTTAATTATTTCCTGTGGTGAATGTAAGTATTAGAGGCGCTAATGACTTCAAACAAAAACCTATTTAGGGTCTGTCACCTCTTTATACTGGCCTCACTATGTTTTGTAATATTTTATGCTCTGCTTTTCATTTTGTAGTTCATGAAAGTTACAAGAGTGATTTTTGAAGGTATGGTGGGTTTACCCCTTATTTGGATAAGGTACCTAGGATATAATGTTGCTCAAAAATGTTGAAAACCTTTAGATTATGCTGATTTACAATAAATAATGAACCAACCATAAATTTCCCCATAATACCATTTTATACGTTTTTAAAAGGCAACTTTTTAAAATTTTCTCGCCTGGTTTGGCGACAGGTTAACCAGGTGTCTGTAAGCTTTTACATGGACATTTTTCGAAGTTATGTTGGGTCACTGCTACTGTCTTTTAACAGTAAAAATGCAACACTTTTCAAAAAATTGAAAAATAAATGAAAGAATTGCATAATTGAAATTTTCCGAGGTTCCATAATTTAATTGAAAATGTAATTGTAATTGAAAATATTGAAAAAGTGTTTCAATTAATTTAATTTAATTTAATTGTAATTAAAAACCGAGACCCATAATTTAATTGTAATTGAATTGAAATTCAAATTCCATAATTTTACATCACTATACTCTACATATACTCTAGTGCAATTCTTTGAGGGCAGAAATTTATCATCAAGCCTCAACTATGTCTAAAAAACCTGGATTATAAAGTTGGATACCTAAACAGCATACTGTAGAGCCAAAATAGCTGTTCAGAGAAATTTCTCATTGTTTCTCAGATTACGCATTACGCATACGCAATACGGCTTAATTTTTGCAATGCGTATACGCAAACTCACACGCATTTGTAATTGGAATGTGTATACGCATAAGCATTTGAAAAACCCGGTATTAAACAACAGATACTGTGCCCGTTTTGCGGGAAAATTCCAACTCGTTCTGGTTTTATGACCCAAAACTAAGAATTAAGGTGATCCACGGAAACTTCAAATTTTCCGGTAATTCAAAGAATATGGGTCTGAAACTTGCAGGAATGATTGAGGTTGGCATTGGGCATGCCATGTAGCTCAAAGGGCACCAAAACTTAAAGAATATAAAAAACATGACAAAATGTGACTTTTCTTCATAAAACTGGTGAAATGATGATTCTGAAGATTTTCGATTTTCCAAAAACACTGTGTGGAACGTTTCTATCACGTGGAATAGAGTTCAAATATCATGTTCATTCATTTGTGGAACTTCCTACTACAATACCTGTTGATTAAGAACTAATTCAGTGCTGTGAGGCTTTCTTTAACTATGGGATTTTCGATCATGTTTTTTTGGCATTTCCTAATTTTGCTGCCCTTTGAGCTACAGGGCTGCCAACTCAGTATGCTATGCCCAAAAGCAGAATCAATCATTTCTGCAAGTTTCATACCCATACTCATTGAATTAGCGAAAAAAATCAAGTTTCCGTGGTGGACCACCATAAATCATAGTTTTTGGGTAATAAAACCGGAACGAGTTGGAAATTTGGCACCAAAGTTTCACAGTATTCACCCAGTCATATTGTTAATTAATGCTGAAAATTTGAGGCAAATCGATACAGAGAGGAACGAGAACGAATCGGTTGAGAAAAGTTCGAAAAAAGGGTGGACATTTTTGGCCCAAAAGCAAACATCAGAGTGTAAAATTGATAAGGGGCACATCAGAGAACTTCGGCCTCTCTCAGGGCGGCCAACAATTGGAGCTCAGACTCGGACAATTCTAAGAATTTGAAGTCATTGCATTCGGCCCAGACACCTCTGCACAGAGGACAGTAGAAGGTCCATTGCCCATCCACCATCTCTCTCACACACGACTCACACCCGACCACTCCTTTGCACGCAGCCTTGCACAACACTATTGGCGCCTGACTGATGTCACAGCAGATGCAGCACCGGAACACATTGGCCACTTGTCGAAGGACCGCTGAAACTTACAGCCTGACCTTTGTAGTCTTAGTATTCAGTAATTTCCTCCTGTACATGTATGCTTTTTAGCTGTATTTCAACCCAAAGTAGCGATTTTTTAGCGTGTTTAGTACATAACCCCCTCCAGTAGAATTTGCGCTCAGACCCCCGCGCCGGCGCCCTCCCCCCTCGGCGGATGGCCGGTTACATGAATTACATGCACATTCAAAATATTGTCAATGTTACGGAATATTGGAAAATAAAGAAACATTCAGCACACACCGGATTTTTCTCCTCCGAGAATGTCATTGGCTCGCTCAAATAAAGTTGTAAACAGTTCTTCGTCCTTATTCAACATCGCCACTAAGCCATTCAACTTGTTCACAGCTTCCGGGCAATTTCCCCTGGCCATACTGAAACCATTACAACACGTTATACTTTGCACTTAGGAGGTCTCCATAATCGTTGCAGAAAACGACAACTGAAAGTCATCGAACAAAATCGCACTTAGGAGGTTTCCATAGTTGTTGCAGAAAATGATAACTGAAAGTCATTGAACAAAATCGCTCTTAGGAGGTTTCCATAATCGTTACAGAAAATGACAACTGAAAGTCATCGAACAAAATCGCACTTAGGAGGATTTCATAATCGTTACAGAAAATGACAACTGAAAGTCATCGAACAAAATCGCACTTACCGGAGTTTTCCACTTAGTATCCCACCCCACTTAATATCCCACTGGGATATTACATGGACCCTACTTCCCCTTTATATCCCATGGGATATTACTTGGCGGCAATGTTTATGTCAAATTTGTAATAATTTTCTTTACACACGCATACTGTATCTATGATAAAACATAGTTCCGGTTAATATCCCATGCCGTTTCCAGTTAATATCCCATGGGTTTGTCCAGTTAATATCCCTGGGATATTAACTGGCGGCAATGTTTTCACTGAGAAACGTGATTTTCCGTGTTATATCCTCTGGGATACTAAGTGGAAAACTCCGGTAGGAGGTTTCCATAATCGTTACAGAAAATGACAACTGAAAGTCATCGAACAAAATCGCACTTAGGAGGTTTCCATAATCGTTACAGAAAATGACAACTGAAAGTCATCGAACAAAATCGCACTTAGGAGGTTTCCATAATCGTTACAGAAAATGACAACTGAAAGTCATCGAACAAAATCGCACTTAGGAGGTTTCCATAATCGTTGCAGAAAATGACAACTGAAAGTCATCGAACAAAATCGCACTTAGGAGGTTTCCATAATCGTTACAGAAAATGACAACTGAAAGTCATCGAACAAAATCGCACTTAGGAGGTTTCCATAATCGTTACAGAAAATGACAACTGAAAGTCATCGAACAAAATCGCACTTAGGAGGTTTCCATAATCGTTACAGAAAATGACAACTGAAAGTCATTGAACAAAATCGCACTTAGAAGGTTTCCATAGTCATTACAGAAAATGACAACTGAAAGTCATTGAACAAAATCGCACTTAGGAGGTTTCCATAATCATTACAGAAAATGACAACTGAAAGTCATTGAACAAAATCGCACTTAGGAGGTTTCCATAATCGTTGCAGAAAATGACAACTGAAAGTCATCGAACAAAATCGCACTTAGGAGGTTTCCATAATCGTTACAGAAAATGACAACTGAAAGTCATCGAACAAAATCGCACTTAGGAGGTTTCCATAATCGTTACAGAAAATGACAACTGAAAGTCATCGAACAAAATCGCACTTAGGAGGTTTCCATAATCGTTACAGAAAATGACAACTGAAAGTCATCGAACAAAATCGCACTTAGGAGGTTTCCATAATCGTTACAGAAAATGACAACTGAAAGTCATCGAACAAAATCGCACTTAGGAGGTTTCCATAATCGTTACAGAAAATGACAACTGAAAGTCATCGAACAAAATCGCACTTAGGAGGTTTCCATAATCGTTACAGAAAATGACAACTGAAAGTCATCGAACAAAATCGCACTTAGGAGGTTTCCATAATCGTTGCAGAAAATGACAACTGAAAGTCATCGAACAAAATCGCACTTAGGAGGTTTCCATAATCGTTACAGAAAATGACAACTGAAAGTCATCGAACAAAATCGCACTTAGGAGGTTTCCATAATCGTTACAGAAAATGACAACTGAAAGTCATCGAACAAAATCGCACTTAGGAGGTTTCCATAATCGTTACAGAAAATGACAACTGAAAGTGATGGAACAAAATCCAAACAACAGGTTACATACCTAATAGCCGAATCGACGATGGTATAGATATCGATGGCCGCTCCCACCACTGCAAAGCCAGCATTCAAAGCCACTCTGGAGCCGGCAGCTCCCATCCTGGCCCCCGCCAGAACCACTTCATCAACAGCAGAAACAGCTATTCGCCCGGCAGCTGTGATGCCTCCTCCGAGAACATTCAGACTGGTCTTTCCTCCTTGGGCCGCCCATCCGGGGCCTAATTCATTCCATATTTTTCTGTTCTGCAGTACGAATGGCAGAGACTGAAGCAAAAGCGAGTGGAGATACTTGGCCTCGGTTAGAAGCTTGTTCCGCTCGGTTGAGAGCTGCTGAAATGGCAATATTTTATCCTGAGAACATATACAGGGTGTCTCAAAAAAATGATCACATTTCTTTTCACTGCCATTTCCGCAAATTTTGACCAAATAGGCTGAAATTTGGACCATAGGTGTCAAAATTCCGGGAATTTTATATATTAAAGTTTGCTGCACTAGGCTTGACTCATTCACGAGAAAATTCAGAAAAAGTGAAATTTGGTAATTTCAATAGTGAAAGCCGGTCACCGAAAAAATGATCACATTTCTTTTTACTGCCATTTCCGCAAATTCTGAGCAAATTGGCTGAAATTTGCACCATAGGTGCCAAAATTCGGGGAATTTTATGTGTTAAAGTTTGGTGCAGTAGGCTTGACTTATTCCTGAAAAATTTCGGAAAAAGTGAAATTTGGTAATTTCAATAGTGAAAGCCGGTCACCGAAAAACGTCACATTACATTATCGCCTAAACTCTATCGATAGCGTTGGAGTTCATGCGTCAACTTATTACACACGAATTACCATGAATTTCTGCGTTTACACTGCAAATTTCATCCGATTCCGACAGAAATTAGGAAAGATACAGTCAAAAGAAATGTTTCCATTTTTCGGTGACCGGCTTTCACTATTGAAATTACCAAATTTCACTTCTTTTGAAATTTCTCGGGAATGAGTCAAGCCAGGTGCACCAAACTTTAACACATAAAATTCCCCGAATTTTGGCACCTATGTTCCAAATTTCAGCCTATTTGGTCAAAATTTGCGGAAATGGCAGTAAAAAGAAATGTGATCATTTTTTCTGTGATTTCACTATTGAAATTACCAAATTTCAGTTTTTTTGAAATTTCTCGGGAATGAGTCAAGCCTAGCGCACCAAACTTTAACACATAAAATTCCCCGAATTTTGGCACCTATGGTCCAAATTTCAGTCTAATTGGTCAAAATTTGCGGAAATGGCAGTAAAAAGAAATGTGATCATTTTTTCTGTGATTTCACTATTGAAATTACCAAATTTCAGTTTTTTTGAAATTTCTCGGGAATGAGTCAAGCCTAGCGCACCAAACTTTAACACATAAAATTCCCCGAATTTTGGCACCTATGGTCCAAATTTCAGTCTAATTGGTCAAAATTTGCGGAAATGGCAGTAAAAAGAAATGTGATCATTTTTTCTGTGATTTCACTATTGAAATTACCAAATTTCAGTTTTTTTGAAATTTCTCGGGAATGAGTCAAGCCTAGCGCACCAAACTTTAACACATAAAATTCCCCGAATTTTGGCACCTATGGTCCAAATTTCAGCCTAATTGGTCAAAATTTGCGGAAATGGCAGTAAAAAGAAATGTGATCATTTTTTGAGACACCCTGTATGTGATTTTTGAGCAATTTTTAGTAGTGCCCAACCAGCCCTCTGTTGAATTTGGGCTCAGGCCGCCGCCAGAGCCCCTTTCCCCATCCCCTCCCTCATCGACGGATAACCTGATGGGAGCGAGTCCAAATTCTGGAGAGGAAGGGTAGTGAAGAGAGTATCATCTAAAAATACGTAAAAACCGCTTGAATTCACAGTTTCACGTGTGAGGTGGGAAAAAACACCGGAAAAAAACTGTTTTTTTCCGGAAAAAAACCGGTTTTTTCCTAAGGGTCGGAAAAAAACATAAATCGCGGAAAAAAACTCAAGCTAAAAATAGCTAATTTACGTCATTTTTCGTTTAAAAAATGGACTTTTGCTATGTATAATAGGCCATACTGACTCAAAACTGTTAGAAAAACAACAAAAAAGACCAAATTTGGCATGAAAAAACAAAAATGCAAACTGCTGTAAGAAAATTTGCATATAGCGTTATTTATGGAACCTGTCAGGCACTGTTTCATGCCTGTTTCGTGATTTATATCAATGTAACACGTGTATTTCTGGTCTAACAAGACTGAGGAAGGCGCTAGAAAGCGTTAGGAATCATAAAACCAGCCTAGGATACTCAGAACTTGGGCTGGAGTTTTTTTCCGCGATTTAGGAAAAAAACCGGAAAAAAACCGGAAAAAAACTGGAAAAAAACAGGCCGAGGTTTTTTTCGGAAAAATATACAACCCTGTTTCACGCTAATATGGACTCAAATACACAACTGTTTTATAAGCAACTGTATCGATTTTTCGGTTTGGTAGGTTGTAGAGATGCAACCGCAAAGAAAAATACCGGATACCGGTTAGTGCTTTGTATCTGAAGAATACCGGATTAAATATCGGTTTGTATTTTACCCAGATAACCCTTTGGGGAAGACTCCACGCCATATGGCGTGCGAAAATTAGCGCGGTATTAGAGCACTGTCCCGATTAGGAACAATACTGTAAGTCAATATCGTAAATGCTAGAGGATTAGCGTTTCTAATCCTCTCTGGGGGCGTAATATTGAAATCGGCGCGATTAGCCGAGTTTTTCAAATCTGGAGCCGATTAGGATCTGATTGGTTTTGATTTCGGGCGTGTATGATCACAATTGATATCTAATAGCGGTCTAATTCGAAATTAAATCAAATCGGAAGGGCGTCATATAAACGGTTTCAGTTCGTAGTCATTTCTAATCTTCCCACCGAGCCCGAACGACGAATTTCTAATCAGAACGCCCTCATCGGATTGGCGATTCACAATTTCGTCAAAAAATCAAATTAGCTCGACAAAAATCAGCCCGAAGTTAGATGGTCTGCTCGAAGGGGATAATACGAAAAAAATGCCGGATACCGGATGGTGTTTTTGAGCAAAAAATACCGCTTTATTCGGATTATATACATACATACCGGATAATACCCGATTATGGTTGCATCTCTAGTAGGTTGTAGTGGTTGGTTGAACGTCGGAAAACGTTGCGAGGTGTGGTGGAGTTGGGCCAATAGGCCTAAATCCAAAAAACAGCTTACCTCGCACAACTGTCTAACCGAGTTTGTATCTCTCTTCTGTAGTATGGCTTCCGCCGCCGAAGCTCCCCCAGCTACCGCACCCCCCAGCGCGCCCAATCCAGCCCCCGCAATAATCAACGATGTCGACGCACCCATAGTGAACGCGGCGGTGGCTATACCGGCCGCAGTTAACCCAGCCCCAACAGTCAAGGCAAAGGAAGAACCAGTAATTCTGGCTATGTTGGTGTTTTTACGACACTCCATCAACTTTGGCACAGCCTCGGTACAGAGATTCTTGACCTCAGTTGAAAGCAACTGGTAGCGAGAGTAGATCTCCACGAAATCGGCCTTGGCATCATCGATCGCATCGTGGAATAGAACCCAATCTACGGAATGGGTGTCGATTTCATGGAAAAAGGATGTTGGACGATTTTCGGATTGCATTGGGCGAGCTTTTAGACTAGACGGCTGCCTTCACTTCCCAGACAGACAGACAGATGAGTTGGTGAACAGTCACTGCATGATTATAAGCGATGGTTTAGTGACTGCTTGTCTGACGAATTAGGTCTGGAGCGCCTTTATGGTGAATACAATAGAGTAATGTACAGTACGTATTCTTTGTTGCTAGGTCCTGCCCGACTAAAAGAAAGTTTTGCAGACCAAAAAAACCCGAAATCGGAGAAAAAATTCCCCCAGAAAACCCCAGAATTTATAAAATTCTCCAAAAATCCAGCAGAGCGGCAGTGATTTCACAGGCGTAGCTTTTGTATTTCTTGAGTAAGAGCCGTTTTCATGAGGCCATATGATTTTCGTTTTTCGTTTAAATTTCCCGCCAACATTTGAATTTTCGCGCCGAAACTGTAACACAGGTTGCCGGACTAATTGGGCACCTACCCTCCAAATTTGGTTCAAATTCGTTGAGAATTGAGTGAAAAAGAGTGATTTTAGTAAACCCGAAAAAGTGGAGAGGACCAGTGTGGTGCACTTTTTATCTAGGTAACTAGGTATACCTAGTATTACCTAGTTAATATTCGGGAAAAGTACCTAGATTTACTTTACCTAGTTGCTGGTTACTCTATTTTACCTAGTTTTACTTTACCTAGTTTTAAATCCACATAACTAGGTACTTCTAGGTAGAACAGGTTTACCTAAAGTCTGTTCAAAAACCTTTGGCGCTGGGTACATCCGGCAGTGTCCCGAATTTATACGTCATGTGATCCACATACATGTATATATGGATCTGTTCCTCTCATCAACGAGATTACTATACTGTTCTCGAAATTTGCATATTATACTTTAGTTAGAAGAAAGAGGCCTGACAAAAAATCTACTTTTTTGGCAAAGCGCCAATTTTTGTGCCGATACCAGATTCGCATTCCTCAACCTTCAGGCATCTCAAAAATACTACCATATATGGGTCTACGATCAACCCTACCAAAGTTAAACTCGATTTTCTAACGCCGACAAGCGGTCAAAATTTTGCTCTCACATAGTTAAGCACAAAAATTCATTCAAGATCGAACACATGGGGGCTTTTTTCTTCCAACCAATTTCAGCTTCACGGTTCTATATTATTTCGGACATGCTGAATTCAGCAGTCACACTGGTTTTGCTCTACGACTTTGATTTTTGCTAGAAATTTGACCTCGAAGTTAGGGTGTCCACCTGAATTTCAGAAAGTGTTGTTGTCTCGTCGGCATTAGAAAATCGACTGTAACTCTGGTACAGTTGATCGTAGACCCATATATGGTAGTATTTTCGAGATGCCTGAAGGTTGAGGAATTCGAATCTGGTATCGACACAAAAATTGGCGCTTTGCCAAAAAAGTCGATTTTTTTGTCAGGCCCCTTTCTTCTAAGCAAGGTACAATATGCAAATTTCGGGAACAGTATAGTAATCTCGTTGATGAGAGGAACAGATGCATATATACATGTATGGGGTTTTGACCAGGGCCACACAAGATACGTTGGGCTATGCCTTTCTGAAATTCAGGTGGACACCCTAACTTCGAGGTCAAATTTCTAGCAAAAATCAAAGTCGTAGAGCAAAACCAATGTGACCGCTGGATTCAGCATGTCCGAAATAATATAGAACCGTGAAGCTGAAATTGGTTGGAGGAAAAAAACCCCCATGTGTTCGATCTTGAATGAATTTTTGTGCTTAACTATGGGAGAGCAAAATTTTGACTGCTTCTCGGCTACTGTTGTTTGGTATTAGATTTTCCGTTTGTGTATGTGTATGTGTATGTGTATACACATTAACCTTCAAATGTGTATGATAATTTGTGTATACACATTCAACAAAACAATGTGTATTTTTGTGTATATTTGTGTATGTGTATTGTACTGAAAATGCAAATTTTTTGGTAGATTTTGAGCTAGAAATGCTAAGAAAATCAAATCTCTCAATGTCTGTTGCTTTAAACCTTGGATAGCTTTGAAATCGAGTTACTTAGGCAATCTGAAGGCTTTATCAAGATATCTACCGTATATTTCTACAGCAAAAACATCGAAATTTTATTATTCTGTTCGCAATTTTATCGACTTTTGCTGATCAAATACACATACACAAAAATACACATTTCGAGTAGTGTTTGTGTATGGTAATGTGTATCTGAATTTTCAATGTGTATGTGTATGTGTATGTGTATACACATTGAAAAAACAATGTGTATTTTTGTGTATGGTAAATGTGTATGTGTATACACAAACAACAGTATTCTCGGCGTTAGAAAATCGACTGTAAAATTGGTAGGGTTGATTGTAGACCCATATATGGTAGTATTTTCGAGATGCCTGAAGGTTGGGGAATGCGAATCTGGTATCGGCACAAAAATTGGCGCTTTGCCAAAATAGTCGATTTTTTTGTCAGGCCCCTTTCTTCTAAGCAAAGTAAAATATGCAAATTTCGGGAACAGTATAGTAGTCTCGTTGATGAGAGGAACAGATCCATATATACATGTATGGGGTTCCCACCACGCATAAATTCGGGACACTGCCGGATGAACCCAGCGCCAAAGATTTTTGAACAGACTTTAGTTTGATATTTTCAGTTTTGCGTGGCTTTTTCAGTCAGCGAACCTTCAATTTTCCGGCTTTTCCCACAACTACAGTGGCCCAGAGAATGAATTTCTGACTTATTTGATCAATAAAATACAAATATTTACTTGAAATGTATCAAATTTCGTAAATTTTAACTCAACTAACTTCATCATTGTTCTATTGAACCAAAACTAATATTTTGACTTGATTTTGAGCGTTTTAGGTTTACCTAGTATTACCTAGTTTTTCTGGGCTTTACCTAGTATTACTTTACCTAGTTTCTTAGCTGAGAACTTTACCTAGTATTACTTTACCTAGTTTTTTAGGTGAGAACTTTACCTGGTATTACTTTACCTAGTTTCAAATTTTCAAAATGCGCCACACTGGAGAGGACATTTTTGTGCACTACTGTATATTACTGTTGTTTAATACCGGATTTTTCAAATGCGTATGCGTATGCGTATGCGTATACGCATTCCAATTACAAATGCGTATGAGTTTGCGTATACGCATTGCAAAAACTAATGCGTATTTTGCGTATTGCGTATGCGTAATGCGTAATCTCTGAAACATTCAGAAATTTCACTGAACAGCATTTTTGGCTCTACAGTATGCTGCCTTGGTATTCAACTTTATAATCCAGGTTTTTTTATACATACTTGAGGCTTGATGATAAATTCCTGACCTCAAAGAATTGTAGTATAGTATGTACACAGAATACATGTAACAGGGTTTGCCCCGATGGGGACCCCCTCTGAGACGATTTTTCCGACCCCCTCCGATTTTTCTGGTAAGTGATTTTCTGACACAGACACAAAAATTGCCAAAATCGCCTGTAAAATGGCACTTAATAGCTGTATTTCAGCCCAAATTAGCCATTTCTGACGATTTTTAGCGTAAAAATTACCATTTTTTGCGATTTTTCAGCGTTTTTTAGTGCCCAACTCCCCTGATAAAATTTGGGCTCAGATTCCACCGGCTGGCGCCAGACTCCTTCCAACCACCCTCCCTCCTTCCTCGCATGACCTGTTACATGTATGATGTACATACAGTACGTATGTTTTCAACACGCAAGCGATATGCGCTTTCAGGAAGAAAGAATGAGGCTTTCTTTGTAGGAACAAAAAGTTTGTTTGAACGTTAATTTCAAGAAGAAGTCTAGTAGCATTCAACCATAATAAACAGACAGTGGAAACATAAACAGATAGCCTTATCATACAACACAACTGATGTCACCCAAAACTGTAGAAATAGAAATTGTAAATGCAAGGATTTGTTGCAGTTGTTGCAAGGATTTACTTTTCTCTTAAAGTGTCGGCTCTTTTTTTAAATATTAGCAAGCAAAACTTATTTAAAGCTTCAAACTATCTCAAAAATTCCTGGTACCCTCCCTCACCTTACACTGAAACGTGAAAAATAACCATTTGGTAACAACTTGAAGTAATTTTTTTGCAAGACATTCGAAAAGGTAGCTATTTTTCAGATGCAATACGCATTACGCAAAAATATGCAAACTTTTGGCAGAATGCGTAATAATATTGCGTAATGAAATTCAAATGCGTATGCGTATGCGTATGCGTATACGCATTCCGAAATGCAATGCGTACTTTGCGTAATGATATGCGTAATGCGTATACGCATGCAACAGTACTGTATATACATTATTTTTCAAACAAAATCAAAAAGGGGCTCGAAAATTCGCTACTTTGACAGAATATGAGAGAATAACCTTGAAAGAACACAACTAGATTGAACTAGAAACCGCAAGAAGATACATAAAATGCTCTGTCTTTCTAACAAAATTTTTAGAAATTCGGGCCGCCCCACCGGGCCCAAAAGTGTGACCGGACCGACCGGTGCCCATCTCTACTATGCATTAATACAGTGTTCAAGTTACATGGCTTCCGATCCGATTCGTTTCCAAGGGGGCTTTACGGCCTACGATCAGACTCATGGTCCATTTTGCGACCCCCGTGATTCGTCATCTCGGACGTTGCCCTTCTTTCACTGCCAGCCACTCCTAGCCATGCTGCTGGGTGCCGGTCACCAGGAGGGCGGCCGGCGTGTTGATGCCATGATGCTAACAGCTCCCGACGGCCGCCGGTGCCCCATATGCCTGAGGGCTCCCAGTACTGTAATTTTAATAGTGAAATTTTATTTTAATTTAATATTAATATAATAGAACTAGCCGATTTTAATTTTAATTTAATATTAATATAATAGTCCCCTGTTAATTTTAATTTAGATTTAATATTAATACTATTAAATAACAATTTTAATAGTGTTTTAATAGCATTTTAATAGTATATTCTAATATGCAGTCGAAAAGTTTTGGTCACACTTCAGCGAACTGGCAAAACAACAGCTTTTGCTTGAAGTTGTTAGTGTAGTTGAAAATTTAATCAGAGATGCAACTTAGAAGCATTTTTCTGTGGAAATTTATAACCATTTTTTAAAATGACTTTGTCTGAACCTGGTTTTAAATTGCATTCGAACACAAGTAGCTATAGAAAAAACTATTGAGGCATAGGTAAAGAGAAATTTTTGAAAGGAAACACTGTTACATAGGTTATTAACTAGATTCAGGTCCTTTTGTCATTCATGCCTATTAGTGAGAAAAGTTCCACTATTTCCAAGTGAAAACACATTCGAGATTCAGAGGGCAGTCAGAAATCTTCAGTTTTCATCATTTTCTGAAGTAAAATTATGTAACTCCTTGATTGTCAAACATGGTTTAACTATTAAAATGCTATTAAAATACTATTAAAAATATATTTTAATATTCAACCGCTGTGTGTATTTTTAATTTAATTTAATATAATAGTAGGGCCTCTATTTTAATATTAATATAGATTTAATACTATTAAAATGGCACTATTAATAATAGTTTCATTTTAATATTAATATATTTAAATAACAGTAGCTCCCAGCATAGTTGGTTTCTCAGACAGCTTCTGACATCGTAGATCTTCTCCAACGCGGCATGCTTTGTGGAGCGGGTTCAGTGCAACGGCAGATCCAGTCGTTCCCATTTTACCTACTCGCTATCCCCAGCTTTCGGTGGAGCTTTGCGCCGACGACCAGCTCTTTGCGGCAAGAAACTTGCCGAGCCTAGAGGATGAACGCACGACGTCGCGCACAGTGGCTATGCGGCCTAAACCACTACACCAACTGCGCCGGCGTTATATGGCTTTCCACGCGACAATATCAAAATAGGTCGATTGTAATTTAAAACTTTTATTTACACAAAAAGATACACTATTAACAAGAACTGCTTTGAAAGCAAGTCTAAATGGCAAGAACAAACCACAACCTGAAGATCTATGCACAACACTCAACTCACCTATATATAGCTGGCCTTATTTGTTTAGTTGAGGCAATAAGAAAGTAAATAAAACACTTCTATGGAAAGGCCACACAACTTATACTCAGGGATGCCTACCATACCAAAATTGTACTAAATCAATCTTTGAATTTAGTACCAGTACCATACTAAACCAAATTCAAAACAGCTCCTTCTATACTATACCATACCATATCAAAATCAAACGCCTTTACCAGATAATTTTAGTACTAGAATTATGATTTTTGTAAGGCGGTTTAATTTTAGTACTAGCTTGTTGGCTATATTTATAACACTTTTCAAATGCGTCAAAATATATTCCCAATCCTTTCTGCACGTTTTGATTAGGAAAAACTGAAGAAAGGTGGATTGAGCATAATTTTCAAAGGCTTCTATGACATTATTACAGCAAACTACCACTACTGTACCAAATTCATACCAAAATCATACTAACCAAATTCAAACTGAATTAGCTAGTACACACTGTACTATACCATACTATATCGAATTCAAATCGCCAACTTTATACTATTATACCATACCATTCAAATTCAAAGCTTGAATTTGGTAGGCATCCCTGCATATCATTACACCAATACCCTCCGATTTTTGGCCAAAAATGTAAGACCGGTGACATATACAACCTCGTATAAAATTGCTAAAACAGACTGTAAATCAGATATACAGGGTGCGTCAAAAAAAAAACAACCCAGCAGATTTTTTGCTGTAGCAACCGCAAATCTCAACCGATTTGAATGACTCCTGCTTTAAATGAAAGATAAATTAAGAGTCAGTCTCTGGGCCAATCGAGTTTCAGTATTCAGACCCAAAAATGAAACTTTGGCGTGGAGGGCTCAAAGTTGCAGGACTAATACGTATGGATATGTTATATAACCACCGCAAAGGATATCCCGATTCGACGCTCCACGCTCGAGATACGGCCTTCTGAAAATCGGTCCGCTTAACTATGGGACCAAAATTTCAAAATCGAATTTCTAGCGCACTAATCAGTATTGGGACTTAAAAATTGGGGGTTTAGGGTAACTTTTAGAGTACTTTCAGAATCAACGGTCGAATTCCATTTTCAATGAAAAAAAAATCTTTTCGACCCCCTTTGGAGCCCCCTAGCTCGTCTGGAACCCCCCTACACCGTTTTTTTTATTTCAGAATATTGTAGCGCTATCAATTCCCTACAGTTTGGTATAAGCACATTTTCTGACCCGTGGAAGAAAGTGGTGAAATATGGCTTCAAATTTGAAAAATCCTCAAATTTTTAGTTTTGGTTTTGGTTTTAGTAACTAAAAATTTGAGGATTTTTCAAATTTGAAGCCATATTTCACCACTTTCTTCCACGGTTCAGCCAATGTGGCTTATACCAAACTGTAGGGAATTGATAGCGCTACAATATTCTGAAATAAAAAAAACGGTGTAGGGGGGTTCCAGACGAGCTAGGGGCTCCAAAGGGGGTCGGAAAAATTTTTTTTCATTGAAAATGGAATTCGACCGTTGATTCTGAAAGTACTCTAAACGTTACCCTAAACCCCCAATTTTTAAGTCCCAACACTGATTAGTGCGCTAGAAACTCCAGCAGGAAATTTTGGTGCAGTACCAAAACTAAAAATTTGAGGATTTTTCAACTTTGAAGCCATATTTCACCACTTTCTTCCACGGGTCAGCCAATGTGGCTTATACCAAACTGTAGGGAATTGATAGCGCTACAATATTCTGAAATAAAAAAACGGTGTAGGGGGGTTTCAGACGAGCTAGGGGGCTCCAAAGGGGGTCGAAAAAAATTTTTTTCATTGAAAATGAAATTCGACCGTTGATTCTGAAAGTACTCTAAACGTTACCCTAAACCCCCAATTTTTAAGTCCCAACACTGATTAGTGCGCTAGAAACTCCAGCAGGAAATTTTGGTGCAGTACGAAACCTAAAAATTTGTGGATTTTTCAACTTTGAAGCCGTATTTCACCACTTTCTTCCACGGGTCAGCCAATGTGGCTTATACCAAACTGTAGGGAATTGATAGCGCTACAATATTCTGAAATAAGAAAAACGGTGTAGGGGGGTTCCAGACGAGCTAGGGGGCTCCAAAGGGGGTCGAAAAAAATTTTTTTCATTGAAAATGAAATTCGACCGTTGATTCTGAAAGTACTCTAAACGTTACCCTAAACCCCCAATTTTTAAGTCCCAACACTGATTAGTGCGCTAGAAACTCCAGCAGGAAATTTTGGTGCAGTACCAAAACTAAAAATTTGAGGATTTTTCAACTTTGAAGCCATATTTCACCACTTTCTTCCACGGGTCAGCCAATGTGGCTTATACCAAACTGTAGGGAATTGATAGCGCTACAATATTCTGAAATAAAAAAACGGTGTAGGGGGGTTTCAGACGAGCTAGGGGGCTCCAAAGGGGGTCGAAAAAATTTTTTTTCATTGAAAATGGAATTCGACCATTGATTCTGAAAGTACTCTAAAAGTTACCCTAAACCCCCAATTTTTAAGTTCCAACACTGATTAGTGCGCTAGAAACTCCAGCAGGAAATTTTGGTGCAGTACAAAAAATAAAAATTTGTGGATTTTTCAACTTTGAAGCCGCATTTCACCACTTTCTTCCACGGGTCAGCCAATGTGGCTTATACCAAACTGTAGGGAATTGATAGCGCTACAATATTCTGAAATAAAAAAACCGGTGTAGGGGGGTTCCAGACGAGCTAGGGGGCTCCAAAGGGGGTCGAAAAAAATTTTTTTCATTGAAAATGCAATTCGACCGTTGATTCTGAAAGTACTCTAAAAGGTACCCTAAACCCCCAATTTTTAAGTCCCAACACTGATTATTGCGCTAGAAATTCGATTTTGAAATTTTGGTCCCATAGTTAAACGGACCGATTTTCGGAAGGCCGTATCTCGAGCGTGGAGCGTCGAATCGGGATATCCTTTGCGGTGGTTATATAACCTATCCATACGTATTAGTCCTCCAACTTTGAGCCCTCCACGCCAAAGTTTCATTTTTGGGGTCTGAATATGGCAAAGGACCAAGACTCGATCGGTTCAGAGACTGACTCTTAATTCTTGAACGACTGGTGTAGCTTTTATTAAGATGCGTTGCTTAGTTCCTGAGATAATTGCTTTCAAAATCAAAACAGAGATTTTGGCAGTGCACAACAGAGATTAAAACAACCCAGCAGATTTTTTAGTGTAGCAGCTGCAAATGTCAACCGATTTCAGTGAGTCCTATTTTATATGAAAGATAAATTAATTCTTGAAAGTTTGGTGAAGCTTTTATTGAGATATGATGCTTGGTTCCTGAGATGTTTGCACTCAAAGTCAAAACAGATTTTGGCTATGAACAAGAGCGATTTTTATTATTCTGTTGCACTTCATAATAAAACCGATTCCTACTGCTCAGGGCTAACGTAACGAGGTTTTTCTGGTGCCACACATGCTTGGTTGCTTCATTTGTAAAAGTCTTGTTGCCCCTCAGCTGTAGGAATCGGTTTTCTTGTGAAGTGCAACGGAATAGTCTGCCATCTGAAATTGTGGGCGCACAAACTGTATTTCAATTTCGTTCAAAGTTGTCCATGATGGACTTCTCGAAATTCCTTTTTGGGCGGGCATTAGAGCCGGAAATCGGCCCAGCCCTCCCAGTCTAAAGCCGAGGTCAGTTGGAGTCTTGTGTTGAATAAACTTTGTTGTACTTTGTTGTACTTTGGAATCGCTCTTGTTCACTGCCAAAATCTCTGTTTTGAGTTTGAAGGAAAATATCTCAGGAACTAAGCATCGTATCTTAATAGGGCCTTCACCAGTCTTTCAAGAATTTATTTATCTTTCATTTAAAGCAGGATTCATTCAAATCGGTTGAGATTTGCGGTTTCTACAGCAAAAACTCTGCTGGGTTGTTTTTTTTGACACACCCTGTACTTATTTTCATTACAATTTCGCCGGTTTTCTATAAAATTAATAGTTAATCTATGATAGATTTGGTAGCAGAATAGTAAAAGATCATAAAGCAGGCATCAAAGTTTGTCAGTAACCCGCAACTCTTGTAATAATTCCTCCTCACAGTCACTCAATTTCAACACTTTCAAATAGTCGCATTTGGTCCATACGCCTTTGCACAGAGGACAGCAGATCACCGACTGACCCTTGACCTCTTCAAACTCCAGCATCCGTCTCACACACGACTGACACCCGATCAGACCTTTACACTGGGCCGTGCACTGCACTATTGGAGGCTCACTAACACCACAGCAGATGCAGCACCGGTAGAAATCGGCCACCTCGCGAAGGATAGCTGAAAGTTTTCGGGAACAGTTTATGTTTATTGCACACGTTGTTAGTAACAGAACATGTTTACGGAATGGCGACCAGGACAAAAGAGAAGCTCCAGTGCAAAGCGGTTTGCTGGCAGTGCACTTACGCAAACCGCAATCCTCGATTACTAATTGTTAATTTGTCTTTAAATAGGCCTACCGAACGAGCAGCCACCTGCTCTTCCGTTAACAGATTCCAATTGTTAACTACTCTATTTGCAAAGAAATGCTTCTTTACATTGATACGACTACTCTGGACTTTCATCATCTGTGAATGTCCGCGCGATTTTCGCTGTTTAAGCTCAAAGAATTCACTAGGGTTCAAATCAATTAATCTATTTTTTATCTTGTAGCATAGTATTAAATCTGTTTTTACCCTTCGTTTTTCTAACGTTTCGAGTTCCAGCATTGTAATACGCTCTAAATATGGTCTCTCAGACCAGCCGCATCTATAAAATAATCTCCGCGTAAAATATCTTTGTACTTTTTCAATGGCATCAATATCCTTACAAAGATAAGGGTTCCAAATAGCTGATCCTGATTCAACTACAGGGCGAACATAAGTTTTATATGCCCTCAGTAAGATATCGCTTTGTTGTGTATGAAACACTCTAAAAATTAAGGCTGACATTTTCATAGCCTTTGCCGATATTCGCTGACAATGTTCAGAGAATTTCAAATTTTTTGAAACGTAATACCCTAAATCTTTAATCACCTGAAGTGATTGAAGATTTATGTTGTTTATAGAATACGCACACCTGTATGATTACATGTAACAGGTCATCCGCCGAAGGGGGAGGGGGTAGTTGGGGGCTCTGGCGCCGGCCGGGGGTCTGAGCCCAAATTTTGGGAGGGGGTTGGGCACAAAAAAGCTCAAAAATCGAAAAAATCGCAATTTTTGGGCTAGAAATCGAAAAAAACGCAAATTTTGGCTGAAATACAGCTAAAAGTGCTGCTTTACTGGCGATTTTGGCAATTTTTGTGTGTGAAATTGTAAAAGATCGCAAAAATTTGCTCAAAAAATTACTTGCCAGAAAAATCGGAGCGGGGGTCGGAAAAATCGTCTCGGAGGGTCACACTCGGGGGTCTGGCCTAAGTCGGGTGGGGCAGACCCCCAGACCCCCTGTTACATGAATGATTTGAATGCAGTTCTTAAGCTTTGGGGGTCGCGGCGACTTTGGTGGGTGGGGTCAGGAACAAAAGTCGGCTACAGGTGGGTGGGTGTTTTAGGTTGTAGGGTGGGCGAAAACCCAATTTTGTGCTGCAGAATGTATTGTCTGGACTAAAATTTTCTTTACTTTGGAACCCAAAAGTGGGTTTTCAGGTCCCCATGAAAAATCCGGTGCGGACTTTTGCCCTTTACCAACCTCAAAGACATGAATGGGCACCAGTTTGATATATAAAATTATAAATCCCTGACTATATAAGAAAGGAAGAAAGCAAAGCATACCTGATTTATGACCCCTCACAACGTCATCGGCTCGTTCGCATAGGGTTTTGAGCAGTTTTTCATCCTCGTCCAAAACCGCAACTAAAGCATTCAACTTGTTCACAGCTTCCGGACAATTGCCCTTGGCCATACTGAAATGTTAGAACAGTTAACCAACTTTATTATCTCACTCCTTTACGTTGCTATCTAAACCGCTCACAGATTCACACACATCTTTCGTGACATCACAGTCACCTTTCGATTACAGAAATGATTGGTAAAAAAATGATGGTCCAAAAATTGGGTCCAAGATAAATCGTTTCTGGGTTGTCGATCTCGATCTAGGGGTCACCCTTACCAGTGAGGGGGCAAACCCCTGATACATCTACAGGGTGTCTCAAAAAATATGATCACATTTCTTTTTACTGCCATTTCCGCAAATGTTGACCAAATAGGCTGAAATTTGGACTATAGGTGCCAAATTTCGGGGAATTTTATGTGTTAAAGTTTGGTGCACTAGGCTTGACTCATTCCCGAGAAATTTCAAAAAAAGTGAAATTTGTTAAATCAATAGTGAAAGCCGGTCACTGAAAAAATGATCACATTTCTTTTCATTGCCATTTCCGTAAATTTTGACCAAATAGGCTGAAATTTGGACTATAGGTGCCAAAAGTCGGGGAATTTTATGTGTTAAAGTTTGGTGCAGTAGGCTTGACTAATTCTCGAGAAATTTCAAAAAAAGTGAAATTTGGTAATTTCAATAGCGAAAGCCGGTCACCGAAAAAACGTTACATTACATTATCGCCTAAACTCTAACGATAGCGTTGGAGTTCATGCGTCAACTTTTTACACACGAATTACCCTGAACTTCTGCGTTTACACTCCAAATTTCATCCAATTCCGACAAAAATTAGAAAAGATACAGGAAAAGGAAATGTTTACATTTTTCGTAACCGGCTTTCACTACTGAAATTACCAAATTTCACTTTTTTTCAAATTTCTCGGGAATGAGTCATGCCTAGTGCACCAAACTTTAACACATAAAATTCCCCGAATTGTGCGACCTATGGTCCAAATTTCAGCCTATTTGGTCAAAATTTGCGGAAATGGCAGTAAAAGGAAATGTGATCATTTTTTTTGAGACACCCTGTAGTTGAACACAGTCTTTTGTTTAAAATGTGTAGAAATCGTTTTCACATCTCCTGCCCACCAAACCATACATCTAACAGCTCCGGGCCGACCTAGGGGAAGGGGGTTTTCTTCCGGTGGGGTTTCGCCCAGAGGGGCATCCAAAATTTCAAAAAGCTCCATAACGCCTGGAAATGCCTTCTCAGCACATTTTTTTAGTAAGGACGCTAAAAATCGCTATTTTAAGCTGCCAAATAGCGTTTCCGAGCTAAAGACAAGGAAAAAATGACAAAAAGCGCTTCAAAAAACACCGATTTCTCTTAAATATCAGCAGCGGAAACGTCAAATTCGGTTTCCAAAGGCTTTCCAAACGAATTTTAGGCTAAAAATTAGTGACTTCTGAGCCAGTTTGTTAATACTGGAGCCACTACTATACTAGTACTTGTATTTTTGGGTCGGGGGTTTCCTTAACCTGTCTCGGGGGTGAGGGGTTTGGCCTTTCCAGCAGGGGCAACCCCAACCCCCTAGCACCAAACACATTAACAACTAAAAAGCAGGCGTCATGTGTGATTAACGACCCAACCAAAAAACAGGCAGTTTACCTACCTAACGGCGGAATCGATAATAGTATAGACATCAATGGCCGCCCCCACCACTGCAAAGCCAGCATTCAAGGCAACTCTGGTGCCCGCAGATCCCAGTCTGGCCCCTGCCAGAACCACATCGTCAACGGTAGAAGCAGCTATTCGGCCGGCAGCTGTGAGACCGGTTCCCAGAACGTTGAGACTGATTTTTCCTCCTTGGCTCGCCCATTCCGGCCCCAATTCGTTCCAGAATCTTCTGTTGGGCAGTAGGAATGGGAGAGATTGGAGCATGAGAGAGTGGAGGTTCTTGGCTGCGTTTATCAGCTGGTCGCGTTCAGTTGAAAGCTCCTGAAATATAGAGCCAGATAGCAACATTTTTGTTGTACCAAACTGAAATTGTTAACGCGGTTTCAGGGAATAACATCCGTTTGGGTGTTAACATACATGTAACAGGGCTTACCCATTAGCTAGAAACGTCAAACAGTTCAGTTTTCACAGACACTTTAGGGACTTCCACCCATAATACAGTCAGGTGCCGGTACCATAAACGGCGTTAAATGTCTGACTGTCTTACGTTGTAGCTTCTTAGTGGGGTTGTGCTTAAAAAACGTCGGGAAAAATGGAGGGGGTATGGCATTTTCGGAGGGGTATGGGCCGCCGCCGAAGGGGGTGTGACCGAAAATTCCTTGCTTTCCCAAAAAAAGGTCGCCGGGCCGGATTTTCGGAGGGGTATGGGCCGCCGAGGGGTGTGACCGAAAATTTTTTGCTTTCCAAAAAAAAGTTCGCCGAATTTTCGGAGGGGTGTATGGCCGTCTGAGGGGGAGCTCAAGTCAGGCTCACAAAAAAAGTTGCCAAAATTTCAAAGGGGGATCGGGCCTGCCGGTGAGGGGTATGAACGACCAAGGAGGGGTTGGACTGTGAGGGTGTGCCTACTAGTAAAAGACTTTACATTGGTGCCGAGACCCTACCACTTACTGTTTATAAACGACAAGCAGACATTACAAATTAAATTTCACTGGAAGAGACATTACAACCACAGTTGTTAAAAAAATTTTTTTGAAGGCAAAAAATTTTTGCTATTTTTTATAAAATTTAAAAATTGTTTTTTTTTGAAAATCGTCCTAAATGGGTACAGCATGCTAGTGCAGGTACTTACAACAAATTTTCCACTATTGCACCTCAAGTCAGTTAAGAAACCTGTTCGAAAACGACAATACAGCTCTAAACCTTCCCTGTAACTGCATAATTTCACCGAAAATTGTCTTTAGAGGCACTTCCACTTCTAAAAAAATTATACCTCACCTGACACAATTGTCTAACGGATTTGGTGTCTCTCGTCTGTAGTACCGCCTCCACCGCCGACGCTCCCCCCGCCACCGCACCCCCCAGTGCACCCAATCCTGCCCCTGCTATGATCAAAATCGAAGAGGCACCCATAGTAAAGCCACTAGCAGCTATGCCAACCACAGTCAACCCTCCTCCAGCTGTCAAGGCAAACGATGATCCAGTAATTCTGGCTATGTTGGTGTTTTTACGACACTCCATCAACTTTGGCACTGCCTGGGTACAGAGATTCTTGACGTCATTTGAAAGCAACTCGTAGCGAGAGTATATGTGCATGCACTGGGTTTTGGCACGAACGATCAGACTCTGGAACCGGATCCATTCTTCTGAGTCAGAGTCTATTTCTTGGAAATAGGTCATTGCTCAGTTTTCTTTTGCTCTGGAGGTGGCTGGGTCAAGAAAGTAACCGCACATGACACTGAGTCACCATTTGGATGAAGTTTGTCGCAAATTTCGACAGACCTGTGACGTCATGTAGCGTTGAGCGCAGAAGGAGACAGCACCCAAATGAGAAATCTTTAATAAAGACGACCAAATATGGAAAACAACTACTGCTCCCGGCCGTATAATTGCTATTTTACAAATAAACAAGCAATTACTGCATGTGAGATACAGCTTCTACTTCAGAATACGTGTTTTCGGTCTCTGTTAATGACGCGCTTATAGCTTCCATTAGCGGCCCATTACGCCTGGCAACTGCTCTTACAAAGCCTGCCTGCACATTAGCCTAAGCCTAAGCCTAATCATAAAAACTCAGCATTAAACATTTAACTTTAATTAATGTCTTTAACGCTGAATTCAGGAGAGAGAGAGAGAGAGAGAGAGAGAGAGAGAGAGAGAGAGAGAGAGATACGCCATTAACGATTGAGCTCTAACCCGGCAGGCCGCCATTGTTAATTACGCTCGCTGGCGGCCTAGTCGGTCACTCATATCGATCAATGGCCGGTCCGGCTAATTATGCGCTCGCTGGCCGACCAAGTCAGTCCCTCAGTATCGATCAATGGCCACTTGGCCGCTGCTGACCCTAATTATAATAATTACGGTGTGCTGCCGGTGCTGTTTTAATAGGGTGCACCGGAACAAATTAGCAAAATGTCTGGGGCGGCTAAGCATCCGATACCTCAGGCACAGGAATTTCCGACCTGATTAGAAGCGACCAAGGCGCAGGTATTCATTCTCTCATTGTTGCTTTGGTCGTCTCTGTAATGGCATCTTCAGGCTCTGGTCGAATACAGTGTCCACACTGTGAGAAGAGTTTTGCGTTTCAACAAGGACTCAGCAGGCACTTAACTCGCGCCCATCCAGACAAAGAGAGAAACCGGAATCACGGCAAACTCACGTGCGGAGAATGCGGTAAGTACTATATTATGTAGTGTAGAAAATGAGAAATTTGGCTGTTTGGATTACTGTAGTATTGAAAGCAGTAGTTTAGATGAAACACTTTCCACTAGACGTCAGTTGTGCGAGCACCTAACTGCTACCCATCAGATCGCTGTTGAACCTTTCTCAGACAAGAAATTTGACAGCTACACAGCTTTCACTGAATGGCGAAATACCGTAGCCAAAAATGGTAAACTGTGTGAGTACAATAGTCAGTGGCATGTTGGACTGTACTGTTGCAGGAGAATTTGACTGGTGCTCATTCTACGGTTCGCAGTCATCTGGAAAACAGGGCTTTCAGTGTCACCGTAGTGGAACTGCCACAGTAAAAGGACCGAACGAACGACAAAGAGACGGTAAACAAAATGAAATATTTAGCTGATTAACTGGCAATCATTAACCTATTACAGCAGACGGTCGTTAAACACCAGCTAGACCGGCTCATGAAGATGAACGACAGAAGTGCCTTCCATCGAGAACTAGCTTTGTTCATCACTTACTTGGAAGAGAGAGAGGCTGAAGGCGAGTCACCGGACTTCAGGAAGTACTTAGACAACCGAGACTTCACCCCAGGTTAGTTTCTAACACATTTGTTAAATTAATTAATGTCTTTCAATATAGAAAGGCTAAGGCAGTGGGCGTACTGCTTCCGTGACGGCGCTCCAGCACACGCCAACATGTTCGTAGAGAGCTTTCACAACGTTCTCAAAACAAAGTTTCTGGGTCGCCAAATGAACCGGAGAGTCGACTCTTTGCGACCCCACAGACAGGACAAAACGACTACATCAGTTACTGTAGGAATCTTTTAGTCATTTCGACATTTTTTTAGAATCAAAAGTTTCAGGAGAAGCAGCGCAAGCGGCAGATTGAGAGGTTGGAATCCGAGGTCGCCGGCTATGCGTTCCGTCCATTCCGGCATGCCAATGCCCAAAAGGTGCAAGCGGCCAAGGCCAAAATCAAGGAACTGCAACAGGCACAGGCACGAGAGGGACGATTACAGTTCTATGGCGCCTTGCCAACTACGTATGTACATACAGTACTTCACCTTGCACAACTTACTTTCCAACCACTGCTACTATAGTTCGCGAACGCGTACTTCTGATGCCAGCAACCCCTTTGGGCATCGTCCACTAGTGCGCGTCAGCAGTGTTCGGAAAAACAGACTCCAGCGCCTCCAGTCAAACCAGAAGACTATCATGGAGCAAGTCTCCAGTTCCGTTAGACAGCAGGACGCAGACGCAGACAGCAAAATCGGAGGGTCGTGGCTACAGCGACAGCGCAGGCTGAACTGGCGTGAAGAGGCCGATAGGGAGTGGGAAGACAGACAGGAGGAGGATCAGAAATTCTGCGAAGAAAGGGCTAAGAACGCAAGAGAGAGAATTGCAGCGGCTGTGGAGGAGCGCTGGTGAGTAATAGATATACTTCATTCATCAGCAGTACTTCACTGATTAACATGCACTTTCAGGCAAGAACAAAGGGGAATTATTGAGCGCGAGCAAGCAGAGAGAGCGCGCATTGAGCAAGAGAACTACGAACGAGCACGCGAGCGCGAACGTGAAGCGGAAGAGCGAGTTAGGGAAGCCGAACAAATACGTCTGCTGCAAGAGGCGCGCGAAGACGAGGAACGCGAACAAAACGCAATTCTGTACAGAGAGAACACCGCAACGACAAAGTTCAACTATTCCGGGGCGGAGACAAATGGCAATCGACAACTACGCTTGACTCTGGTTACTATTCCGTTCAGTGATCACTAGAATAATTACTAATTGCTAACCGGACATGTGATAAAGGAATCAGGTCTACAATACCCTATTAAAACAAGGCCAAAAAACAACGCCATTGATCGATACTGAGGGACTGACTTGGTCGGCCAGCGAGCGCATAATTAGCCGGACCGGCCATTGATCGATATGAGTGACCGACTAGGCCGCCAGCGAGCGTAATTAACAATGGCGGCCTGCCGGGTTAGAGCTCAATCGTTAATGGCGTATGAGAGAGAGAGAGAGAGAGAGAGAGAGAGAGAGAGAGAGAGAGAGAGAGAGAGAGAGAGAGAGAGAGAGAGAGAGAGATAGAGATAGAGAGAGAGAGAGAGAGAGAGAGAGAGAGAGAGAGAGAGAGAGAGAGAGAGAGAGAGAGAGAGAGAGAGAGAGAGAGAGAGAGAGAGAGAGAGAGAGAGAGAGAGGAGAAGGCATGTCTTAGAGGTTTATTTCTGTGCATTTACTTTCAAAGTTCCTTGAAGGATGGAGTAAAAGGAAAACAAAAATGAAAAAAGTGGTCCTCTGCAAAAAAAAATTGAAAAGAAAATATACCTGACACAGAAATACTAATCCACGCAACGACTACCGATCAAAATAGGAAACACTGCAAACCGGTAATAATGACTTAGAACCCCACTGTAACAAAACGCGGACCGAACCCAGTACGCAACTACAGATGCAACAACTATAATCCTGTATTATCCGATGAAATACCAATTTGCTCTAAAATACTAACAGGTATCTCTAGTATATTCTGGATGCCGGAGCCAAAAATAGCGTTTTGATGACAATTTTTTAAGTTTTCAAACGTACTATTTCGAATGTAGATTAGCACTATTTATTTTCTGACTCAACTGCAGCCTATTACCCAGAAAAGTACAGCTGATTCAACACGAGTCATATCGAATATATCTTGGTAATATCCATACATGTAACAGCTCCGGGCCGACCTGGGGGGAGGGGGGTAGGGGGGTTTCCTCAGGTGGGGGGTCGAGGGGGGGTTTCGCCCAGGTGGGGGGTCCCAAATTTCAAAAAGCTCCAAAACGCCTAGAAATGCGTTTTTAGCACGTTTTTTTCAGTAAGGACGCTAAAAATCGCTATTTTAAGCTGCCAAATAGCGTTTTAAAGCTAAAAACAAGCAAAAAATGACAAAAAGAGCTTTCAAAAACACCGATTTTTCTTAAATATCAGCAGTGGAAACGCCAAATTCGGTTTCCAAAGGCTTTTCAAGTGAATTTTAGGCTAAAAATTAGTGATTTCTGACCCAGTTTGTTAATACTGGAGCCACTACCACCACTTGTATTTTTTGGTCGGGGGGAGGGGTCCCTTAACCTGTCTCGGGGGGGGGGGGTGAGGGGGGTTTGGCCTTTCCAGCAGGGGGGTAACCCCCCCCCCCAACCCCCCTAGTACATGTATGGTAATATCCTACCTTTAAAGCATACAAAAAGTATATTTCTGGCCTGAAAATTACTGTATTTCCTTAAAACCTGATCATCATTACTGCCCGGTCCGTTATTATCCGGTACCCAGTATTCTGAAAAACTATCCGCCATCCGGTATTGTTATTGTTCGTTGCGGTTGCATATACTGTTGTTTGCGTATACGCAATACGCATATGCAATACGCAAAACTACGCATTTTTATCAGAATGCGTATAGCATACGCATGCGCATACGCATTTAGATCTGGATACGCAATACGCATGCATACGCATATTTGATCGAAATTGAGTATTCTTGCATATGCGTATTTACGATACTTTTAAGAGGCTGGGAGCCTTGAAAATAGCAGTTGTATGTGTGTTTTGGTAATGTCACTTGTAAAAAACAAAACTATTTTATCTTTAACTACGAAAAACAGGTATGGAACCCACATATTCAGCGATTTTCTGTCTTTTCTAAAAAATTGAATATTTACTTAATTTTAACATTGGAAACAGTATTTTCAGGCATAAAATTCGACTACGATGCAATACGCAATACGCTTGCATACGCAATGCGCAAAAATACGCATTTATTTTGAATGCGTATACGCATATGCATACGCATTTTTAACAGAATGCGTATACGCATACACATATGCATACGCAAACGGAATTTTTGATGTTAAACAACAGTAGTTGCATCTCTGCACGCAACCTTTCAAATCATCTGCGGTTATCAAACTTGCTATTCTAAGTCTGAGGCTACATACCAAGTTTAAAAGCAAGGGTTGTTTGAAGTGAGGATGGGGTTTAAATCAAGTTAAAAAACGAACGTTGTCAGCAGCTACCTAGCTAGAGATTATCAGCTATCATCTCGCTTCCCAGCCAAACAAACTTGAAGAAAACCTCAAAATAGGAGCCATCTGTCAAAACAACTATAGACTAGCGATGGAGTAGGCACTTGAGCCGATTTTACCAACGTTAGAGTTGCTCCTGCACTCTGAGGGGGTGTGCAAAATTTCGTTATTGTGTTTTTGCCCATTTTCGGACCGCACTCCCCCTAAACACTCGTAATAATTTTCAGACGCCCTCCTCGAATTACGATAATTTGGCTATCCGGAAATTTTATTTTTTAAGAAATAACATCATACATACATATAACAGCATACAGTAACAATCTGATATTTTCTTTATCGATGAGCTACACCTACATGTACATACATACTACATACAGATACAGCATACTGTACATGTAACAGTGATGCATCCGGCGAATATTTGCATAATGCGCCGCCCCTTCTGCTTGCCTTGCTGTAACTGCAAGCGAGCGCACGGCAGCCAAATCCATTCTGAAAACTCTCTCTCGCTGCCTCCTGCCGTGCGACTCGTAGCAGTCAGTTTGCGTGATTAGTTGTATTGTTCGCCTACCTATCTGTGGCGATAAATCGTTGCTACTTGATTACCCTATTGCCGCCTCATCCTTGGCGAGATCAAAAAGTAGCCGATATCAACTTTACAACTCACAAGCCGCAAATTGATCAGTGGCGACGCCAGTGCTGATTCGAGTCGACGGACCCATTCAGACTTGACTCACTGCTTCCGCTGCCAGTTCGACTGCACCGACCGCCGACCAAGCGCCGACATCGCCGGAAAGGACAGTAACTGTTTTTTGTCTGTAAAAGGAAAAGACGAACACTGATTTCCGAATTTTGGCAGTAGTGGCTTTTCTGCAGTAACTGTAGCAGTAGAAGGCAGGTATTCAAGGGCAGACCCGTTGATTTTGTTTGTCAAACGACCGATTTGGCTCAAGTTTTGCATATGGCAGAAACAAACAGAGTTCAGCTACCCCCACCTGACAAATATTGGTCGCATCCCGGCGAACAACCTTGTTTGGCTTGGCCATTGTGGGAGCGCATTTTTTCTGCTTTTCTGACGGCCGTTGATGCAGCTCGACCAGCAACTCGTAAATTGGCTGAGGGCGATAAGAAAGATTTTCTTCTTTCTTATCTAGGTCCTGCTGCTTTGTCCCAATTTGCAAGTCAAAAAGAATTCACCGATCCAACTGTCACTTACAACGATTTTCTGAAAGCAGTTCGCAACCTCTTCCACCGTCCAATCAATCCAGTGCGAGCGCATTTCGAATTTCTACAACGCACTCAGCATTCCAGCGAGTCAGTGGCAGATTTTGTTCGGGAATTGCGGTTGCTCTTGCAAGAATGCACATTTCCTCTGGACGAAAACGGCGTCATCACAGTAGCAGCCTTGAGTGACTACTTGCTGGCAATCCAGATTACAAAAGGGTTGAGCAGTAGGGACACACAAGAGAAGATCCTAGCAGAAAAAACGGTCGATTTGACGCGATTTCTCGAGATTGCACAGGCAGATGAAACAGCGCGCCAAGATGCTGTCAAGATTTCTTCCAATCCAGGGCAGATCAGCGTGGCTCAGTCTTGGAATCCTCGCAAGTACAAGAAGACTGCTCCAGCAAAGGGGGCCAAAGCTTCAGCTGCGAAGAATTCCTGTGCAGGAGGAGAGAAGGGCCGAAGTGACACTCAGACCTGCTCAGCATGCGGTAGAAGTGGTCACAAGCCTGGAACGGAATCCTGTCCAGCTAAAGGACAGAAATGTCGATCTTGTGGGAAAATCGGGCACTGTGCCGATCCAGCCAGAACAGGAACCGAACGATCAGGCAACGTGGTGTCACATCCAGAAGAGGTGGACAGTCCAGCGTTCGCAGTCTGCATCATTCACTCCAGTGTGAGGTGTTTATCGAGTCAGACCGGGACAAAGCAGAAAGTCCGCTGTCGATGTTGGTAGACACTGGTTCAGACGTTACTGGCATTACCGAGGCAGAGTGGGACAGACACTTCCAAGGCACAAGTGTAGAACCTGCTGCTGCACTCAGCAATTTCGACAATTCAACACTCGCAGTGCATGGTCAGTTCAGAGCACAGTTAACCTGTCGAGGGCGAACCATACAGCTACCGGTGTATGTGTTCAAGAAGGATTGCAACAATACATTGGGTATGGATGCGTTGCGCGCCTTGGGCGATGTGTGTATCGACATCGACTCGAATACAACACAGGTCTCCACACCAAAGTGTGCTGCTGCTGAGAGCTACTGTTGTCAAACTGGCAGCAGTAAGGGGAACGGGAAAGCGAAGCAGAACAAGCTGAAGCAGAACGGAAATGGCAAAGCTAAGCGAAACAAGCCGAACCAGAATTCAGATCCTGCCGAGGGCTGCAATCGGTCTGAAAGGACTGATTTGCGAGCACCACCGTGGCTACAACGTTATCAAGTTGGTCAGCGCGTGCGTGTCAAACGCAGCCACACACCAAAGGGTCAAAGTCCCTGGTCGCGCAAGATTCTGATTGTCTCCAAGATGTTGGGCCAATTCAACTATCGTTTGTCAGATGGCCAGTTGTGGAACGCACGCAACATGCAGAGAGTACCAGAGACGCCTCGGGCCAAGGAGCCATATGTTGTGGAAACCAGTGCAGTTCCAATGGCTGCCCAACAAGAGCCAGCACCGCGCCGATATCCTCAGCGTCAGCGCAAGGGTGTGGACCGCTATGGAGACTGGGTGTACTGAGACACCACGCTTTTAAAGAAGAGGGTGGTTGATGCATCCGGCGAATATTTGCATAATGCGCCGCCCCTTCTGCATGCCTTGCTGTAACTGCAAGCGAGCGCACGGCAGCCAAATCCATTCTTAACATGCATTTCGCGAGAAAGTCAGCTTACGGGGGGCAAGGGGGTTCATCTCACCGATCCGGCTAAAATTTTATGAGCATAAACTAGTCCACGAACGATGACCTTCGGCGCATACTAGAAGAAAAACACCCCCCTAGAACCGGAGCTGCACCCCCTCAAAGTTGGCTCGCCAGCCGGTTTTTGGCCAATTTTTGGACCTCTAACGACCCAAATTCAAACGTGTGCTGTTTGCGCATTTCTAAACCGTCAGCTTTCGCATACACACCAATCGATAGCAATTTCAAAATACTTTAAATCTCCCGCTCAACTTTTTCCGTATCGTGCCTGGTTAGCGAGATATTTTCCGAAAAGTACCGAAAATGGCAAAAATGCACCCTCCATTTTTTGCAAATATTTGCCCATAACTCCAGCCACGGAAGTTTGGGAAGGCTGGAACTTGCTTCAAAAGTTAGATCACACTTGCCCAAACATAATCCACACAAATTGGTCAAAATCCCTGGGGGGGAGCGGGGGGGTTTTGGCCCCCTCAAAGGTCTCCGGAAAAAGTTTTTTTGCTCAAAATTAATTCTAAAGTAGTCTATCTGATGCAGTTTGAGGCGCTGATTTCAAATATAAAGTCCGTTTGGCTAGACTCGGCCTGGATCGGAAGATATTCAAGTCCAAATTTTCAAAAATCAATGCCTGCCTGGTGACCGTATCTTTTGATAGCAAACCTAAACCGAGCCACGGTGCAGCTTTCTAGACCTATTTTGGCCTGCTGAGTTCAAAAGTAACTTCATTTTTGCGCTACGACATCTGGTTCGGAAGTTATGGCCATCTGAATATCAGTACTACTAAAAAGTCCAATTTTGGCGGTGCACAAAAAATCATTTTTTTATCCAGGCCTAAAATTCTATTTCTGACCAGCTTACCGGATGTATTTTTTCCCACTGATTCCAAAAATGCCTTCAATTTTGCTCTAGGAGGTCTGCTTCTCGAGATATGGCCGTTCAAATTTTCGCGGCAAATCTGCACTTACAGCTCTCACTCTGCTTTGGCCTGATAAACCGACTGCGTCGATTTGAGCCGCTAATGTTCCTTCGGTCCTGTCCTACTAGATGTAGATTTACTTGACTAATCCAAAAACGGCTTCTTTTTTACAGTATGATGTCTACTTCAAGAGATATGACCGTTTGAACTTTCGCGGCAAATTTGTACCTATATCAGCTAGCGGACTGTCTCCATTAGTACCGCATGTGGTCTTTGTAAAGTCGTTATGTTAGATAGATTTTCTTGTTTTGTGTGATTTTCAGCTAGTTTTTGCTGTTCCACCTCATCTTGCAAAGCTAGACAGTACAAAGTTGTGGGGTTTAGCTCCCAGGCCCGATTTTCGGGACCCCCAGCCAGATTCTGGGGGTTTCTGAAACACTGAAACCTTATTTTTGGTTGAAAAGTACAACAATTCAGGCGCCAGTACAATGCATAGTAGAAATACAAACTCATGACCAAGATTCGATGTCCAATGATCTGATGTGTGGGGAGCCTTACGGCCCTACCATCAGACCTATGTGGTCCATTTTGCCACCCCCATGGTTCGTCATCTCGGACGTTTCCCTTCTATCACTGCCAGCCACTCTAGCCATGCTATTGTGTGGTAGGTCCTAAGAGAGTGCTTGGCGCTTTGACGTTATGGTGATGATGCCGGCTCCCTCCCAATGTCGGCTTGGTGCGCCCTCGGTGTGAGAGAGGCCACCAGGCCTAGTTGGTTTCCATTGACAACTCCTGACGTCGTTGATCTTCTCCTCCAATGTGGCATGCTTTGAAGCGGCTTTGGTGCAACGGCAGATCCAGTCGGTTCCCATTTTACATACTTGCAGTCACCAGCTTTCCGTGGTCTGGGTTTAGCTTTGTGTCAACGACCAACTCTTTGCGGCAAGAAACTTGCCGCGCCGGGAAGAGTAGCGCATGAGCACGATGTCGCGCACAGTGGCTTTGCGGCCTAAACCACTACACCAACGCCGGCTCACCACCAAGATAAGGCTTCAAGATTGTTTTCCATCCCAAATTAGGGTTTAGAAGGGCTAAACAGGGTTTCTAGATTTTCTAAACCCTATTGAGGGTTTGAAAAGCCCTAATTTTGGGTTTCTAAAACCATGATTAGGGTTCCTGAAGCCCTAGATAGGGTTCTGGAACCCTAATTTGGGTTTTTGAAACCCTTTAGTTTTGGTTTTCTGAGCCCCTAAATAGGGTTCAGAAACCCTAATTTGGGCTTTTGAAGCCCTAAACTGCCCTGCTGAACACTACACCCTTTGAGAGTTTGAGCTACCACAAGCAGCACTGATGCATTTGGCACGCTTCAGTTCAATGGTCATGTAAATCCAGAAATGCGATAGATTCGGACAGCTGTTGGTTGGGGCCATATATGCAGCTGAGTTTTTGGTGGGGGGGCTTTCAGGTCCAAAATAAGGTTTCAGCACAATGTCTAAAAGGGGTTCCAGGGACCTTTTTTGGTGACCAAAAGTGGGTTCCAGTGACCTTTTTGGGCTAAAAAACCGGTTGGGTTCTGGAAACCTATTCTATGCCTCAGAAACCCTAATTAAGGTTTTAGAAACCAAAATTAGCCCTTCTAAACCCCTAATTTGTGAATTTGGGATTGAAATCAAGCTTGAAACCCTATCCTGGATCTTGGCCGTCAGTTTGTATTTGGGTGCCCTGAATTTTTGTACTTTTCAACCAAAAATAGGGTTTCAGGGTTCCAGAAACCCCCAGAATCCGTCTGGGGGTCCCGAAAATTGGGCCTGGGAGCTAAACCCCCAAAACCCCCTAACTACATGTACTGTATACGTGAGACGGATTCAGCAGGTCCCACAGAAATAAACTTTGTAGTGTCTAGCTTTGCAAGATGAGGTGGAACAGCAAAAACTAGCTGAAAATCACACAAAGCAAGAAAATCTATCTAACATAACGACTTTACAAAGACCACATGCGGTATTAATGGAGACAGTCCGCTAACAGGTCATAGCTGATTTAGGTACAAATTTGCCTTGAAAGTTCAAATGGTCATATCTCTTGAAGTAGACATCATACTGCAAAAAAGAAGCCGTTTTTGGATTAGTCAAGTAAATCTACATCTAGTAGGACAGGACCGAAGGAACATTAGCGGCTCAAATCGACGCAGTCGGTTTATCAGGCCAAAGCAGAGTGAGAGCTGTAAGTGCAGATTTGCCGCGAAAATTTGAACGGCCATATCTCGGGAAGCAGACCTCCTAGAGCAAAATTGAAGGCATTTTTGGAATCAGTGGGAAAAAATACATCCGGTAAGCTGGTCAGAAATAAAATTTTAGGCCTGGATAAAAAAATTGATTTTTTGTGCACCGCCAAAATTGGACTTTTTTGTAGTACTGATATTCAGATGGCCATAACTTCCGAACCAGATGTCGTAGCGCAAAAATGAAGTTAGTTTTGAACTCAGCAGGCCAAAATAGGTCTAGAAAGCTGCACCGTGGCTCGGTTTAGGTTTGCTATCAAAAGATACGGTCACCAGGCAGGCATTGATTTTTGAAAATTTGGACTTGAATATCTTCCGATCCAGGCCGAGTCTAGCCAAACGGACTTTATATTTGAAATCAGCGCCTCAAACTGCATCAGATAGACTACTTTAGAATTAATTTTGAGCAAAAAAACTTTTTCCGGAGACCTTTGAGGGGGCCAAAACCCCCCCGCTTCCCCCAGGGATTTTGACCAATTTGTGTGAATTATGTTTGGGCAAGTGTGATCTAACTTTTGAAGCAAGTTCCAGCCTTCCCAAACTTCCGTGGCTGGAGTTATGGGCAAATATTTGCAAAAAATGGAGGGTGCATTTTTGCCATTTTCGGTACTTTTCGGAAAATATCTCGCTAACCAGGCACGATACGGAAAAAGTTGAGCGGGAGATTTAAAGTATTTTGAAATTGCTATCGATTGGTGTGTATGCGAAAGCTGACGGTTTAGAAATGCGCAAACAGCACACGTTTGAATTTGGGTCGTTAGAGGTCCAAAAATTGGCCAAAAACCGGCTGGCGAGCCAACTTTGAGGGGGTGCAGCTCCGGTTCTAGGGGGGTGTTTTTCTTCTAGTATGCGCCGAAGGTCATCGTTCGTGGTCTAGTTTATGCTCATAAAATTTTAGCCGGATCGGTGAGATGAACCCCCTTGCCCCTTCTCTTCGTCACCTAAGCTGACTTTCTCGCGAAATGCATGTTAAACTCTCTCTCGCTGCCACCTGCCGTGCGTCTCGTACAGTCAGTTGTGCGTGATTAGTTGTATTGTTCGCCTCCCTCTATGTGGCGATAAATCGTTGCTACTTGATTACGCTATTGCCGCCTCATCCTTGGCGAGATCAAATAATAGCCGATATCAACTTTACAACTCACAGACCCGCAAATTGATCAAACAGGTCAACCGCTGAAGGGAGAGGGGGTTGGGGATCTGGCGCCGGCCCGCGGTCTGAGTCGAAATTCAACGGAGAGGGTTGGGCACAAAAAACGCTCAAATAACGCAAAAAATCGCAATTTTTCGTCTAAAAATCGTCAAAAATAGCTGATTTGGACTGAAATACAGCTAAAAAGTGCTGTTTTACAGGCGATTTTGGCAATTCATGCGTCTGAAATTGCAAAAATCACAAAAATTTGCTCAAAAATTAGTTACTAGAAAATCTGAGGGGGTCGGAAAATCGTCTTTGGGATCACCATCCGGGGCTGGCTGATCCCCTGTTACATTGTTATCCCATGTTATGGCTGGCCATATGTCAAAGGTCACTGTTGCCATTTAGCATTTGAAAAATTGGAAAGCCCTGACTTAAACGGTAGCTACCTTCTCTAATCTAAACGTTGATCTAAGTGCAATTGAGAAAATGTAAGCCCAACTGGCTTCAAATCGAGACTAAATGCACATGTACCGTACGTAAAAACAATGAAAATTATGGCCACTTCAGTGATTTCTGCACTTGAATAATTAAGTAATCAAATCGCCAAACTCCAGCCACCGAACCCCACCCCCTCATGCGATTATGTAACATTAACACGCCCCCTGTACACAAGTGGCGATTAGTCAGGTTCCTACCTACTTTACGAGGTACAGCATCAGTGTGTGAAACAGTCTCAGTTTATCAATCATTTCTTCATATGGATTCAAGTGCGCAAATAAACTTGTAGTAACTATTAGCCAATCACGAGAACAACTTATCACGATAGCCAATCGCTTCACACAAGGTCTGTTCATCAATTCTTCTAATTTTCTGCACTGCAGCCGTAGCCAAATACTTGAGCGACGGCGGCTCCAGACACACGACAGTCAAAAATTTGCCAAACCCCAGTCTCCTTCCATGCAGCACCGCCATTTTTCCGGCGCCCGCCACCGCAGGGTCACCCCCGGTGGACAAGTCAGCCGATATCCAGACCCAGGGAATTTCGGCCAACTTGTAAAGTCGCAATTTTCCACTCGGGAGGACATTCAATCGAAAGACTTCGCTGAAATCTTTCTGAGGGGTCATGTGGAAAATTGTCACAAATGCCTCATCTGGAGCGCCCACTAGGGTAACTGGCATGTAGTAGGAATGGGAATAGAGGGGGGCCTCGTACAAAAGTTCCTCCACAAAATCATAAGCCACCACAGCCTGGCTGGAACTACCTTCGGTTCCTGCGTAATAGTAGAGTTTTTTCTGTGTATAGGTCAGATTAGTTTTGAATCTAGAATCCTGGGAGAGTATTTGAAAGTTTCTCAGGCAGGGAAAACAAGTGGTAAGTTTAGGATGTTCCTCCTCAAAGGCAGTACCACTAGGAAAAGTAACAACAGGCTCTGATCCATCTAGTGAAACGAACAAAAAGTCCACACCAGTGGCATTTCTCTCTTCGTTGAGAATGTTATATCGCAATAACGCTTTTCTTCCAGTTATTTCAAGCGTAGCAAAATCGCATTTTATCAGATGAGGAATAACTAGCACAGGAAGATCCAATTTCTTCCAGGAACCGGCCACCAATGGATTGACCTGCCAAAATTGCAGCTCGCTAGAATAAGACACTTTTCCTTCTTTTGAATTTTTCAACTGCCACAAATAGACCAGAGAAGGTTTGGATGAAATGCCGATTAGGCCGAAAGTTCCCCAGTCGCTTTCGTCGAAGACAGTTGGCAAAGGCAATTCGACTTGCATTTTTGTTTTCAGGTAGAAATAACAAAGAAAGACTTTTCTTTATGGATAAAAAGTCATTTACCCCCACTGGACGAACACAATTTTCTCCGCTCAACCTATAAAGCGAAAGACGGTAATATGGGGGGAAATTACCGCCTACGGTTGTTCGTTATATTTTACCGTACATATTGGTACAGTTTATATTGGTAAACAAAGCTGTGTATCATAAAGAAAAGTGCGGCAAATCTAAAAACAGCCTAATGTGCTACCGCTGACACCTATAGATTCAATATTGCAAGGTCATTGACGTTTAAGACAATTAGACAACATTATTATACATACACTGACAAACAACAAATTACATGTGACATTTCCGCACTGAAAAGAATGTACGATTTATAGCATTTTCAGCACATGCATCAACGTACTGTACTGTACTGTACGTGGCGGCTTAAAATTGCGATTTTAGCCCTATTATTAATTAAAAAGCGCTAAAAATGCGTTTTAGAGAGTTGTGAAGTTTGTGAAATTTTCAACCACCTCTCTCGGCGAAACTCATTAAACCTAACAGCAACCTACCGTAAGCCCTACCCGACCTACGTAGTTCTAGCGAAATATAACTTTGTCTCCAGAATAGCCCAACTGGGCGAATAGTATTTTAACACAATTGTCGGTTTTTATTGTTCAAACTTGAGTTTTTGCTAGGAACTTGAAACGGCTAGGTTTACATTCTACAATAGCAATTCTTTAGAGCAGGAAAATGCATCAACATTATTTGTGTGATAAATTAATTGCCACAGATAGATAGACTTTGTGGTCGACAAGGGAAACGCCGACCAAACCGACTTGACCCCGATCTGATTGGTAAAAATCAGATGAGAGCCGAATTTTGGTTTGCATTTCACCGAGCTCAGTAAAAATTTTATTAAAGATCTTGTTAAGTCTTATTTTACCGTAAAGGCATCACAAGCTAACCTAAGGCTATCGAAGGTGCGTGTCAAGTTTAAGCCATGAATTCAGATTTTTTCTTCTCTTTGAGATCTATATGGAAGTGCTTTACCTTTTGACAGAATATTGCTCTGAATGTTTGCAAGCCAAAAAAGTTGCTACGTATTACGTACTGTAGTGAAATAGATAAATAAATATAACGCAATAAGTTTGGAATACTTGTTCTGCAGGAAGAATGGGTGCTGGTAAGGCTGAAGAATTTATTAGTTTAAACCGATTTTCTATACTTGTTTCAGTATCATTTTTTATAGACAACGCTCCAGTTTTTGCACGCTCTGTAATAATTTAACCGGCTGACTTACACTTACAGGTGTTCTGGTTAAAAATCTTGAGCAAACCACTCTTGACCAACTTCGACAATTTTCTACAAAGTATGTACTTCTCTGCAAAAAATAAGAGCCGAGTAAAAAAGCTTGCATTTAGAGCGCGAGCGTCGAATCAATTTGACGCTCCATAGGCAGCAACCGCGAAACTGTGACGTCAAGCAAGAAAAGGGAAGCTAAAAATGTGAACAGCTTTGCCTGTTAGATTATCTCACCAAACAATTCCTGTAAAATATTTTCCCTTTCGTTCTGTTCTGTTATCCGCTTTGATCCGTGATTCCTTCCTGTCCCATCAGATTCTGCTGGATTGCTGCATCCGAGTATTGAAAATATTATAGAATAATTATAAATAAATAAATTCAATCCCAATCCCGAAAGGAAAAGAACATCGACCAACCGAGGACCCAAATAAAACGCGATTCAGCCGGTGTCTGCCTTTGATAGGTGTCTACTCTTCGAAGACCATCCGAACCCATGAAGTCCCTTAGACCACGACCCCTGGAACCGTACCGATTAAATGCGAGGAAAACTACCACTGTTGTTATCCGACCACCCACCTTGTTACCAACCATTCGTCAGCCCATTTTGAGACCTTGGACCACTGCTATAATAGGTAATTAGATAATATATTTTGATAGGATTGTATGTATGTAGTTACTACCGTTGGCAAAATATTGAATTTTCGAATAACGCTCAAAAATCGACAAAATCGCAATTTTTTGGCTAGAAATCGCTAATTTGGGCTGAAATCAGCAAAAAAGTGCTGTTTTACAGGCGATTTTGGCAATTTTTGTGTCTGAAATTGTAAAAATCGCAAAAATTTGCTCAAAAAATTACTTGCCAGAAAAATCGGAGGGGGTCTGGCCTAAGTCGGCTGGGAGGGGGCAGAGCCCCCTGTTACATGTATGACTTACAAGACCCGGGTCTTATAACTGGTGTAAAAATTTGACCCCGATTTTGGGTATTTTCCGATTATAAGACCCGGTCTTACAGGTGGAAAACTCCGGTAATGTCATTTCAGTTAAAGATATTTCAATTTAGGATTGCCCATTTTACATCGCCAAACCATCACACCACCAGCAGGAAGAGTCCCTTACCAAATACTTACCATCAGAAGACCCAAGACTGCCAGGATTCCAGACTTTAGACCACCCACGAAGACCACCCAACATGCCGACGACCCCAGTTGTTCATGTGCCAGGGTGCGACCGATTTCCTCCGTGCGAGTCAAAAGAGCCCACCATGAAGCCCGGTACAAAGGCCGTCCACTCTCCTGTTTCGAACCCCTCCGACCCGAGCCCTACCACGAACGGTACTAAACTCCACTGTTCTTTACCGGATTTTTCCGTGGATAAGCCCATGGGCTTGTTTTAAGTTTTGAGACGTTTTCTCCCTCCACAATCAAACCGAAATTAAGCCCATGGGCTTACTCATGGAATCTTCATTTTGCCGTCTTTTTCGGTCAAATGCAATAAAACAGAGGTAAATTCAATCTTTCAACGTTGTTTGTCAATAAATTATGATAGCACAAATAGCATGGCAGTTTGCATTCACTGTTTCCATTTTCCCAGTAATTTACCTTCTTTTTCATAATGTTTTTGCCTGTTTTCACGCATTTTAGATGTCAAAACTGACAATTTACAGCATCCATCCATCCATACACACAAAATGTTGAAACCAAAAATAAACCCATGGGCTTATTTACGGAAAGATTAACCGAAAATAAGCCCAGGTGGGCTTATTTTTTGATGGGATGGCTATTTTAAAAAAAAAACCGGCTATATTATATTTTATTTATGTACCAAGGTGATTAGGCTAAGCTTGTGATATACATACAGTCTGTAGATCGTACTGTATGGTATCACTTGGTGGGTGGCATAATGTACCAGGTCGGTGCCGGCCTGGGGGAGGTAGTGTTTAGGGGGTTTCGCCCAGGGAGATGTCCAAAATTTCAGAAAGCTCCATAACCCTTGTAACTGCGTTTTAACTTGTTTCATTCAGTAAGGAGTCTAAAAATCGCTATTTCGAGCTGCCAAATGGCGTTTTAGAGCTGAAAAACAAGCAAAAAATTACAAAAGACTTCTAAATAATACACCGATTTCTCTTAAATACATATCAGCATAGGAAACGCCAAATTCGATTACCAAATAATTTTTCAGTGGATTTTAAGCTAAGTATTAGCGATTTCTGAGCCAGTTTGTTAGTGCTGGACCTGCTACAGTTACAGTACGTACTATGCTATAATGTTTGCATTTTTGGGTCGGGGTTGGCCGTTCTAGCTAGGGGGTAACTCTCAACCCACCTGCAGTACAAACCAAGGAAAGCACACGATTTCCAAGAACCAAAGAATCTCACAAACGGACCAGCACTAAAAGCCATATGCAGGTCACGGAAAATTGCCGCCTTACTGAGTGAGCATTTCGGCGGCCGGCAGCAATTAGGTCACAGAACCCCTATTCTTGAGCACAACCAGCCCTCCAACTGATTTCTGTGTCTCACGGAGAATCACATGTTTTCTGTGGTTTGTACTGTACATACGCATGTACATGCATGCTTGGCGGCCTATGAGCTAGTAGCTTGTAGCAACGCTTTCAATATAGTATCCATTAACTATCCCACATATTTATGACGTACTGTATGTTTTTCTTAGACGAACAGCTATTCAAGCCACCGACGACCCAATAACTACTACCTCTGACAGAGAGCCGTTTTACTTCGATCGAACTAAAGAAACCCGTCGAGAAAGGTGTTACAGAAGCCGTCCACTCTCCAAATATCACCAATCGAAACCCACCGAACCCCATCGGTAGAAAACACTATATGTTTATGGTGTAAAGGTTGTCTACCGTTTTAGTCGATTCCACCCAATCCGAAAGCAGAGCAGCAGAGACAAACTGAAGAGTCTGAAAGTTCTCAGTGCCTTGGTGGATGATGCCCTACGTATGAAAGGAACAGCCAGTTTTAAGGAAGTGAGATGTTTTTGTACATTTAGGTTGTCTTGTATACTGATATGCAATTTCAGGTAGCCAATCGCCTAGTTAATCAATTTGATCCAGAAGCCAAAAAGAGCATAGAACGTCGAGTGTACGATGTTATAAATATATTGGTAGCTGCCGACTTTTTAACAAGACATCCAAACAGGAAACTGACCAGCAACCAGCACCAACACACCACCTGTGAACAACTGGAGACCCAGATAAATAAGACCAAATTGCGAATTGACGCTAAACGCAAAGCCATCGAAGAAACCCAGGCTAAAGTAGGTTTTAGCCGTTTTGCTTGCACAGTAATAGAATAAATTTCAGTTGGATGCTATGGAAAAGCGGCAAGCAGAAGTAGATAGGAGATTAGAGAATAATTATAACACTTTGACCTTATCTGATTGCATTGCTACAACTCCCAAAGAAGCCAATACTGATACCCCAGTAGACCTCGATGGGTAGTTTAACTTAACCGTTCAAATTATTTTCTTATCCCACCCAACTCATTGTTTCAGAATTGATTTCCCCCTAATCCCAAACGCCCTTACACAGCCGCTGGAAGAGGGGCGTTTGGGTTACTCGACTCCACTCGGTCCGCCGCCCCTGACTCCAGAAGAAATCGATATTCTACTTGGACAGGATCCATTGGAACATTCGAGCGTTGTTGAGCAAATCAACCGAGGTCAGCTATACTATACTACATGGGTTGGAAAATCCGTGAGGGGGTTTGGAGGTCGTCTTGGTGGTCCCAAAAATGTCCAAAAGAAGACAAAGCTTTAAAAAGCGAAAAAATTTCTCGAGGGAGTTGGGGAGAGGCAGGGGTATTGGCCTTCGAGGGGAGGGAGGGTAACACCCCAGCCCATGTATGGGTGAGACTATTTTCTGAGGTAGTTTAGTCGTTGTATTGATACTGGAGGTTTAGGTACGTAGCAGAGTGTCTAAGTTACTTGGAATTTCAGAGAATTGCGAGCTAGAGATGAAGGAGGAAGAAGATAGAGAGTGTCCATTGGATACACTTTTCGACCAACAACTCCTCCAAACAGAGACTGACTTTGATTCTTTGGTGCAGTGGATGCTGGCTGGAGATGACCAGAGGGACAGTGACAGTTGTGTCCAGTCTAATCAGCTCTACTGATTTTCTTAACTGATTATAAGCACCCAAGTAATTGCAGCATGTTTTCATTTAAGAGCACTATTATTTGTGTTGTGTGCAGTTACTGATTCATTCGTTCAAGAGAGTATTCACAGGCTCAACTAAACTAAGTATTTGTGTTCTGTACTCACTGCTGGGTACATTAGGACAGTCCAAACGTGTTTAGATTTTCCATCCATGCTGATTCTGCAACACTTCGAGACAGAGACAGATCCGATGTGGCGGTGGGGTGTACGATGTACAACCCTCGAGACGTCCATGGTGCATTGGGTAGAACCTTGCCTACCGTGCTATACGGCGCGTGACACAGGGGTTCGAGCCGTCTCAGCCCAAGTGATTACCTCGCATGCGGCCCTATTGGGTTATTGCTGGCTTGCTCTTGTGTACATGTGCGTTGTATGAAGTTATTTTTTAAAACCCTACGATCAGACCTGCGCGGTCCATTTCGCGACCCGTGAATTCGTTGGGTGCCAGTTGCTAAAGAGAGCGCCTGTCGTGATGACGTCACCGTGCTGACAGAACGATCGCCCAGCCAACCGAACTACATTGTATGTAAACCGGTACTGGACTGGCCTTATTGCTGGTTTCTCAGACAGCTCCTGACGTCGTTGATCTTCTTTTCCTCAACACAAGCATGCTTTTTGGGGAGCGGCTTTTGGTGCAATTGTGACGCAGTTCACCTTCCTATATATTATTATTATAAGTTATTTCAGTTCACTCTAATTGTATTCGCTTAATTAGTTCACTTTAGTTTGTCTACGTTTCTTAAGTTGCAGTTTACCAAATTGGTTTAATCGTCTGGGCCGTATTATTCTGTCTTGTCACGAGCCGTTATTAGGCCAATGTACATTGTCACGTTTTCTTCTGGCCCTTTCGATTGGTGTGTAATTTTTAGTTTTATACAGTCTGGTTTCCCGGCTGCGTCCCAAGCGGTCGCTTCGACGAGTCGGTGAGTTATTGTAGAATAAAATTTATAAATATTCTAGTGTTTCATTCCTAGTAATTTTAACTCGCTCTCAAGCAGGTTCAAGGCCTCCAAGCCGAGGTGGTCCGGCCGGTACTCTCGACGGTCTCATTCTAAATTCTAAACTAAACCGAAAAGCGTCACACAATGGCAGTTGCAGTCGGTTGCCATTTACCTACGCGCTGTAACCAGAAGGGTGTCTAATCGAACCTACCAATGTCACCGCACATGGATCAAATCAAATGCCTACTTAGCATTTCTGTTTCCTTCACTTGTCTTTGTCTGTGTATTTACTTTGTATTGTATTTACTTCTTGAAATAAAGAGACACTTCTGTTGACTGTCATACCTGGTTCTCTATCTGGCTCCTATCGGGTATATATTCTCAGCATAAATTAGTCTTACTATGGTGACAGAATTTGAGGCGGATCTATTTAAGCCAGCGTATTATCGCCAATTGGCGGCGCAATCATAAGTCACAACTCTCAGGAATGTTTAGCATTCGTATCGCAGGATGGTGTATCTAAGTTGATGCACCAACATCACATCGACAAAGTTGCAGCTTACGCTTTTTCTTTCTGTCGTGACTTGGCTTGGTCGACAAATGTTGCATAGAACAGAAAGCGAGTTTATTTCGCCCAAACGCGAACAGCACGCAAATTTGGGCGAGGCAGACAGACGACCAGGTATTGGTCTTTTGCTGCCGAGATTTAGTTTTCAATTTTAGTTCAAACATCACAACGGGCGGAGAGGCCAAAATCTAGGCACACTTGGGCGTGGTGTTCGCTTAGCCAGCCCATTGCTAGCTAGCCAATAAACTCGAAACAGAGGCGGCCCTTGCGCGTCGCTGCTGAGCTATTGAATACCAAAAACAAGCGCTAATCCGCCAGACGCTGCTATTAATGAAAGACACTTGATTGACGCACAGGTGCTGCTTGAGATGGCTCTCTATTGAGCGCTGCCTAGTAAAGCTTGGCCGGTCTGCATGTCAATCAAATGGTCGCCTGCTAGCCATTGGCCGGCGCGATCCCAAATGATCCCAAAAACGCTCGCTAAGTGTGCCTAGATTTTGGCCTCTGCGCCCGTTGTGCATTGCAGGCTGCGAATTTTTTCAGCAACACTAGAATTGGAATTTACAACATCACTACGTAGGTAACTTGCCAGATGGTTCTGACTGTGAATTAGAACTTCCTACAGTTGAGGTTTTTCTTGAACACAGGTAGATACAGTGCAGTTTCTTATAGGACCCCTTGTAGGCATGGTTTTAGCCAGGGATGTGAGGTGGGAAAAAAACACCGGAAAAAAACTGTTTTTTTCCGGAAAAAAACCGGTTTTTTTCCTAAGGGTCGGAAAAAAACATAAATCGCGGAAAAAAACTCAAGCTAAAAATAGCTAATTTACGTCATTTTTCGTTTAAAAAATGGACTTTTGCTATGTATAATAGGCCATACTGACTCAAAACTGTTAGAAAAACAACAAAAAAGACCAAATTTGGCATGAAAAAACAAAAATGCAAACTGCTGTAAGAAAATTTGCATATAGCGTTATTTATGGAACCTGTCAGGCACTGTTTCATGCCTGTTTCGTGATTTATATCAATGTAACACGTGTATTTCTGGTCTAAAAAGACTGAGGAAGGCGCTAGAAAGCGTTAGGAATCATAAAACCAGCCTAGGATACTCAGAACTGGGGCTGGAGTTTTTTTCCGCGATTTAGGAAAAAAACCGGAAAAAAACCGGAAAAAAACTGGAAAAAAACAGGCCGAGGTTTTTTTCGGAAAAATATACAACCCTGGTTTTAGCCCATTCAAAGTAATTTTCAAAGCGCATATCATTAGGTCCGACACAAACTGATATATGCACTGCAAGTCAATGATAGTACGCCATATGTTTCTAGCTTCTCCAATTCAAATTTTCTGAATCGGTCAGTAGAGAAACTCTGGATTTCATTTTTGTTCAGCTGTAATGTAAACGACCTCTGGACTCTAATGCCGGATGCCATTGGAAGGGAGAATATACAAAAACAGTATTAGGAAGATCCCTGATTGTGTTGTAAATTTGCATCCTTCTTTCTCGGTTCTCTGCTCGTGTTTGAACAGTTGTGCTTTCAGCTGATGCAGGTTTGTGTTGTGGTTATTGTATCAATAATCGTGTGCCACTTCTGGATTTAGGGCTCGTTTGTCATTTTGCTGTATGTCTGCGCTGTCGTGATAAACTGTCAATCGAATACCCTCTCAAATGAACGTTCCTTAGCGGCGTGTCAAGCACTGTGCCAGCAATGCAAAGCCGATTGTCAGAATTCCTGCCAAACCAGTTGCTTGTTGAGAAGTTAGTTAACCGTAGTCCAATACACTGGTAAGTGACAGTTTCAGAATACAACAATGTTGAGTGCCGTCAACTCTGTCCTACCAACCGTACCAAGCGTCACTTCCACATCTTGGATAAGTTGGCAGCACCATTCGAACACGGAGTAGAAGAGACTGCAGCAGCCATGCCAAAGACGGTTACGGAGGAGTTGAGTTACTTGGCACACAAGATCAAGGAAAGCTTCCTATATCAGGTCTGGCCAGGCAAAACTGTATCTGCCTTGGGCACCAATAAACTGGTGTATGAAATGCCTGAGTCACAACTGGCTAAGATAGGCGATGTGATGGAGAGATACATAGACACAGCCAATGGTGAATTGAGAATGGCCAAGGAAGGTGCAGAAGAGGCTGAAGAAGCGGTGGCAAGAGGCTTAGAATCAGGACAACTATCCAGTACTGTAGAAGAAAACCAAATAGAGTCTAGGGAAGCAGTGGAGAAAGCAGAGCAAGCCTTCGACGATTTCAAACAAGAACTAGCTGAGCTGCAAAAGGAACCCGGCTTGAAACAAGTGGCGTCAATGATCTCTGAGTACTATTCATTGCCGAACATAGCAACTGCTGAGGAGGAGTATGCGAAAGCCAAAGAACATTTGAGTGATTTGTCTGCGGAACAATGGAAGCAGTACTTAAAAGAAGGGAGGAGTAGACCGGAGTTAAGCGAGAGGCTATCAGTGGCCAAAACAGATGCCAACACAAAAGAGAAAACTATGAAGATGGCATTGTTACGCAAGAAAGAGCTGCACAAGGAGTTAAAGCCACTGTTGGATCGAATTCATCAGAGAACCAGTGATCAGTTAATGTCTGAGTTGGAAAGCATGCCCAATGACGTGTTAGCCAAGTTCCAGGAAATAGTAGAAAATCACTGGGCAGCTGAGCAAGAAGCGCTGAGAACAGTCGTTGGAGATTATAAAACTGAAGTTGCAGGTGAATCTGGAATGATAACACTGCTGAAACTCGAACAGGATTTAGCAGAGATCGAGAGCCACCAAGGCCTTGGCAAAACCGGTTCTGTCCTCTCTAAATACCGCAAAGTCCTGTTAGAGCTCAAGCGAGCAAATCTCAAAGTTGCAGAAGCCCGTAATGCAGCAAATGCAGCGCAGCTTAAACATCGAGTGCTGGGCCCGAAAATCACTCAGCAGATACGAGCTGCCAATAGAAATTTCGAACAAGTCCAGGCAAAAGCCCGTTATCTCGAGAAACAACTTCAGCCAATCTTTACAAAGATGCGAGTGAAGGCAGCTGAGAAAGCAGCCGAGTTGCCTCGGAGGACTCTAGCACAACTCAAATTTACCATACACATGCGCTCTGTGACTGAGCGGGAGGTGGAGAGCTTAGAAGAAGCAGCTACCCATGCAGCTAAATTGGAAGAGGCTGCATCAAAAGCTCCCCAGGCAGAATTAGACCAGCTGAAAGAAAACACTGTTAAAATCCATCAACAGCTCCTACATGCCAAGGTGCGTCTGACAGATTCGAAGCATCAGCTTGACAGCATGATCCAGAAAAACGTGAAGCTGAAGACTGTCCATGACATGATGACCGAGCTTGAACGCCTGCCCCTGACAGTGAGAGATGCAGAAAAAGAGTTTGAAACAGCCAAGTCTGCTGTTCAGCGCATTCAGTCAGCTGTGGAAAACATGGTGGGTGATGCGCCAATACCGATGAAAAACTCACTGAAGGGAGCAATGGAGATTATGACCACAAAGGAAGAGGCCCTGGTTCAGAGGCGTGACTATGCAAACAACCGTGCTGAGCTGCTCAAAACTGAATTGAACCCAGTGTTTGTACGAATTGGTTACCCCTAGCATCTCTGGCTGTTTTTGTTGTTGTTACTGACTTTCTTTCTGTTCATCTCAATGCCATCCCATTCTGTTTACTGTGCTTACTGAATAGACTCTTTTCTGATAGTATCGCTGCAACGCATATCATGCAGATATGTATTTAAATTTGGTTTCAATTTCTACAGTTTGCGAATTAGTTATCTAGCAAATTTGCATTTTTAATTCTTTGTTTGTATGTTTGTGCTGTTGAATGATGCAGGTTTGTGTGATGATGTATGAACCTTTGCGTCTAGGCTCTGCATTTAAGGGTTCATTTCTCGTTCTCTTGTGTCACTGCATCATGGTGATAGACTCTCAACCGAATACCCTCTCAAATGAGAGGCAAACCTTAGAGGCGTGTCAACTGTTGTGCCAGCAATGCATCCCCGATTGTCAGCGTACCTGTAAAACCAGTTGCCCCTCCAAAAGTTAGTTAATTACAGTCTAACACACTTGTAATTGACAGTTTTAGCAGTCAACAACTGTCATCAATTCTGTCCTGCCAACCGGACCAAGCGTGACTTCCACATTTTGGACAAGTTTGCAGCGCCATTCGAACGCAGTGTAGAAGAGAGTGCAACAGCCATGTGGAAGATGTCTACGGAAGAATTGAGTCGGCTCAGACAGGCAGCAGAGTACATCAGGAACAACCCGTTGAGCAGAAAACTGTTTCGAATGAGCACGAAGCAACAGGTGGAAGCAATCCCGGAGCCACAACTGGCCAAGATAGGCGATGTAATGGAGAGATACTTAGACACAGCCAATGGTGAGTTGAGAATGGCTAGGGAAGGTGCAGAAGAGGCTGAAGAAGCGGCGGCAAAGGGGTATCAAGACCTATCCAGTGTCATAGAAGAAAACCAAATAAAGTCAAAGGAAACAGTAGAAAGAGCAGAGCGAGCGTTGGCCGATTTCAAAGAAGAACTAGCTGAGCTGCAAAAGGAACCGGGCCTGAAACAACTGGTGTCAATGCTCTCTGAGTACCAGTTTGAAGTGTTGCCGCATGTAGAAGCTGCTGAGAATGAGTATATGAAAGCCAAGGAGCACTTGAGTAAATTGTCTGCTGAGTGGATTTCGTGGAAGAAGTATGGCGAAGAAGGGACGAATAGGCGCACCTTATGGGACAGATATTCAGCAGCCCGAGCAGATTCCACAATGAAAGAAGAAAATCTGAAGAAAGCTCTATTACACAAGGAAGAGCTGGACAAGGAGTTGAAGCCTCTGTTTGATCGAATTCAGCAGAGAACCACCAATCAGTTGATGTCCGAGCTGAAAAGCATTCCCAATGACGTATTGGCCAAGTTCCAGGAAATAGCAGAAAAGCACTGGGCATCAGAGCAAAACATTGCGAGAATAGTCGTTGGAGATAAGACCCTTTTTGCAGGTGAACGAGGAAGGATGATAGGGCAAAACTATCTGAAACTGGAACAGGACTTAGCGGAGATCGAGAGCCACCAAGACCTTGGCAAAACCGGTTCTGTCCTCTCCAGATACCGCAAAGCCCTGTCGGAACTGAAACGAGCAAACCTCAAAGTCGAGCAGATCCGTGAGAAGCGGCTCAAAGGGGTACCGGACTGGAAGTTGGTTGTCAAGGAAAGAGTTGCCGAAAGAAATTTCAAACAAGTCCAGGCAAAAATGCATTATCTTGATAGGCAACTGCAGCCAGTTTTTGCAAAGATGCGAGCAAACGCAGCCGCTGAAGCGGCCAATTTACCTCGAGAGACCTTAGCCGAACTCAAATCTACTATACAAGAGCGCGCAGTGGCCGAAGAGGAGGTGAAGAGTTTAGAAAATAGTGCTAGACATGCAGCTGAGAAGGAAGATGCTGCACGGGTGAGAGCCGCTTCCGAGGAGGAGATAGCGCAGCTGGAAGAAAACACCAAGAAAGTCAATCATGAGGTCCTACGTGCCAAGGTGCATCTGGTAGATTCAAAACGTCACCTGGATGGCATGGTCATGGAGAACGTGAAGTTGAAGACTGTCCATGACATGATGCATGTCTATTGCAACTCGAGCGCATGTCTATTGCAAGGAAAGATATGACAGAGCAGCTTGAAAAGATCAGGGCTGAAATTTCGATGCAGAAAATCGTGGCAAACGATGCGGAGGGAGGAGGGGCGGAAAAGAGAGCAGAAGAAGAAGTGGTGAAACTGGGTCGAAAGGAACAGCCCCTCAAGCAGTGGCTAGCCTATGCAAAGAAGCGCACTGATCTGCTCGAAGCCGAATTGACGCCAGTCTTTCACCAAATCGGTCAGCAATAGCATCCCTGGCTGGTTTTTGTAGCTGTACTAACTTGCCTCTTGTTCATCTTGACACCACATGAGTCTGTTTATGGTGGTTTGCAGAAATAAACACACTCTTTTCTGATAGTGTCCTACATTACAATGTACAATTATTTTTTTCAGAACAGATAGCAAACAAAGAAAAAGAACAGGCAGAGCACCACCCGATAGTCTGCTAATCTCTTCTTTTTTTCCACCAGTGTCGGCCCAGTATACTTTCGAAGCAGCTATCCTGGGCAAAATTATGCATTTCTGGTCTGTCATCTAAGCATGCATTGGCCTAAAAATGGGTTGGAGAGTCCAGAAACAAATGTCTGCTTCAGATGAATGGATGGAGTGGTTTGAGGGTCGAGTCTAAGTTGGGGAGTGGCCAAGCAAATCTCTTCGGATCCCCCGCGGCCCATGCTTGATTTGCAATTGGTTTACAGAATAATCCATGGCTTGATCGATTTGTCCTTTGAAGAGTTTTTCCGAGAGACCTCTGATTTATACTACACGGGGACGGGGCCATTCTCAGAAACTCTTTCTTCCTTCTTTGGAAAAGCATTTGGACTGTCGAAAGCACTTTTTTCGATGAGGGTGATACGAATCTGGAATTCTTTAATCTTTGCCCAATGATATTGTAGAATCTAGAAATTTGACGATTTTTACTGAGAAACCAAGAAAAACTGATCTTTCTGGCTTCCTCCTGTTTTAGTAAAAGGTGCACCGTTCTTCTTAGACATTGTGGATTCTGTTGCCCACTAACACTCTTTCTCTGCGCGATTCTGTTACTAACATGTCGTGTCTTGGGCGATAAAGAATAAAGTTCAAAGTTCATGTATGCATCTAAGTCAAGTACAATAACAAGTCAAGCACAAGTTAATTTCTGTCTTTTACAAGCGAGTACTTGACAAACACTTGACACTTTTCATGACAATGCCTTCATTGGCTGATAAGTCATTTTTCAGATCACTCCCTCCATCTGACCAGTGACACGAAAGGAACTTAGGGTCCATAAACCATGGCATCCGCAGTCAAAAAATGCTCTTACAACAGCCAATAGCTTTGCACAGCGTATTTTCATCAATTTCACAAACGCTCTGAACCGCCCCGGTGGCCAAAAACTTCAAACTAGGAACGTCCAAACAAACAACCATCAAACTCTTGGTGGCAAGCCCCTCCCTCCTGCCTCTCAGAGCAGCCAATTTCCCATCACCAACCACTGCCGGATCTCCTCCACTAGACAAATCGGAACTGATAGAAACCCAGGGAATCTCTACCAACTTGCGAAGCACTAGTCGACCGGATTCTGTGAGGATTTTGAACACCTCCGTATAGTCCAGGTGAGGTCTGACCTGGAAAATTGTTAGAAATGCTTCTTCGGGAGAGGAAACTAAGGTGATTGGCATGTACAAATGGGCGGCTGCCAGAAGGTACAGAGGTGTTTCGAAGAGTAGCTCGTCTTTCAGGTCACAAACTACTAAAGCTTGGCTATAACTTCTTTCGTCTCCGGCATAAAAGTAGACTTTATCTCTACAAAGTGTCACATCAGACTTTCTGCGTGGTTCCAAGTCCAAAATTTTTGGTTTCTGCAGACAGGGGAACTGTTCCACTAGTCTAGGACAAAGATTAACGAAGTCAGTGGATGCAGAATGTCTAAAAACAGATCCGTCTTCCAAAACCAAGACCAGAAATAGATCGGCGATAGGGCTTTGTTGAGTATTGTAGACGTTGTAGCGAAATATAACTTTGTCTCCCGAATAACTCAACTGAGCGAATTGAATTTTGACGAATTCTTCCAGTTTTATTGGTTTCAACTTGATTTTCTGCCAGGAACTCGAAACAGCTGGGTTTACATTCCACAGCAGTAATTCTGAATAGGCAGGAACCTCTTCTGGAGGGGGATAAATTAATTGCCATAGATAGACTTTGCGATCGATAGGGGAAATTCCCACCAAACCGAATTGACCCCAATCGGAGAGGTTCAAGTCAGATGGGAATGGTATTTTGGTCTGCATTCGACCAAATTCGGTGAAACGTTTGTTAAGTGCTACTTTACCGTAAGCATCACGAGTTAAACTGATGTTATACACCGCGCCTGTTTTTAGCGCTAAGTTTAAACTGATAATTCAAAGTTTTCCTATTAAAACTTTTTACATCTATACGGATTTATATTTTACGCAGAATTATTGTGTATGCTTGTAAAAAGTGATATTACACGTTAATCTAGCTGTTATGAGACCCGATCAAGTTAGAAAACTTGTTCATCAGAAACAACACGGCCGGTAAACCTGAGGAATATAAAACCTTAAACCGGTTTTAGCAGCTTGTTTCAGTGTGACGTTATGAGGATTTGACGCTCCAGATTTTGCACGCTCCATAAACAACACAGCCGCTTACTCAAATATGCACCTATTTCAGTCAAAACTATTGGGGCAAATAACCTCCTAACCAACTTTAGAATTGCGCAAAAACTGATTTCCGCTATTTTCAGCCAAATAAGGCCGAATAAATACAAAACTTATTGTACGAGCGTGAGCGTTGAATCAATTAGACGCTCCGGGACCCACAACCGGGAAAAAGTGACGTCAAGCGAGCGAAAGAAAGCGAGAAGGAGCCCAAAAATGTGAACTCTGTTTGCTTATCGTCTGCTGCCATGCAGCCGGATCAAATTAGGCTCTTTCTAGTTGCCCATACATTCGAGTATTCATTTTTTGCCTTTTTACTGTGTCTCTTCTACCCCTGATAATATTCTTCTTTCCTTTCTTCTTTGTGTTTACACCGTTCCACTGGTATCCTTCCTATCGGCTTGTCATCAGCAGATTCTTCTAAATCTCCTCACAGGACTCGCTAACAAACTGTTGCGATTATAAGTACCTATATAGGTACTTTATAATCAATAAATTTGGAAAGTCTATCGCGAGAGAAAAAATCGACCAAGCGAGGAGCGAAAAAACCAGCGAAGACCGGCCACTGGGCCGGTGTCTGCCTTTGATAGGTGTCTACTCTTCCATCTCCACCACCCGAACCATGAACCCCCTCAGACCCCGACCCCTGCAACCCTATCGACTTCAACTACCTACGAGAAAAATGGACATTGATGTTATGAGACCACCCACGTTGCTACCACCGACCACCACTACTGCTATTATAGGTGAGACCATAATCTATTTTCGATTGTCCTGGTGAGGTGAGGCACTTAACGCCATACTTTTATGGTAACAACAGTACCCGTGCAGTGATCATTTACGATACCCGATTTGCGCGTAAATATCCTGCAATTATGCGCCATGTACCGAATAATTTGTGGAAGCTCATGAAAAAACTCGTGTCGGGGCTTCCGGCAGACATGAGGAAAGGAGGCGGAGGCGTTTGAGTCAAAATGGAGCCCAAAAAAGGTCGCTGAAACCCACTTTTGGACACCAAAGAAGGTCGCTGAAACCCCCTTTGAGCATAACCCTGAAACCCTCAGGGTTCGTGCGGGACCTGGAAAGTCAGGGAGTCATGGAAAGGTCAGGGAATTTAAAAAAAGTCAGGGAATCGGGAAAAGTCAGGGAATTTGGAGTCTGGTCAGTGAAAAATTTGATAACAGCAGAAGCGTCTCGCCGCCAAATGGTCTTGTCACAACTTTACACGACACTTTTGAAGATCGGTCTTCTGACTTTATATACTACTACTTAAACGGGAAATTTACCCCCACTTGTAGAATACCTTTTAAATGCGTTTTTCAAAGCCAATTTTTCAAAATTAATTGTTTCAAATTGGTTGCCGTTTCCTCATGCTGGTTGGTTAGGGAATTTTGACATTGGTCATGGAAAAGTCAGGGAAAGGTCAGGGAATTTTGCTATGCAAAAGCCGCACGAACCCTGACCCTATTTTGGATCGGAAAAATCCCCCCAGCCGAAAACACAGCTACATACATGTAACAGGGCGGTGTGCCCCCCACCCGACTTAGGTCAGACCCCCCTCCCCCGAGACGATTTTTCCGAACCGCCCCCTCCCATTTTTCTGGCAAGTAATTTTTTGAGCATTTTTTTTGCAATTTCAGACACAAAAATTCTTAAAATCGCCCAGAAAACAGCACTTTTTAGGTGTATTTCAGCCCAAATTAGCGATTTTTGACGATTTTTAGCCAATTGCGATTTTCGAGCCTTTTTAGTGCCCAACCCCCTCCCAAAATTTGGGCACAGAACCCCCTCCCCCTTCGGCTGATGACCTGTTTCATGTATGGGTTTGACCCCCTCAGGCTCTAACCTACCCCCGCTTAGCCGGCCGCTACCCCCCTCAGGAAATTTCTGGAAGAATTTTATATAGATAGCAGTGATAAAGGTTAGCCTAGGTGTAAATGAACTGAGAATAGCTTATTTTAACGAAAGACAAACGAAAAAACCTGATCATAGCCAAAAATGGGAATTTTTTGCTTACGTTCATACGTTACCGATACAGGTACCACTCTGTTCAATTTTCGTACCATATATGTATGGTAGCCCCACATTCGGCCACTGTGGTGGTACTATGGTACCACTACTTTCGTATTGGTACCGATACCAGTACCATATGGTTATTCGGTACTATAAACGGCGTTAAGTGCCTGACTGAAGTAGGTACGACACCAGTTACATAGCTTTCTACAATGTTATCTAAAAAAACAAGCTTTTTGCCGTGGGTTTTTTTGGCATAATTATTACCAGTGGTAGATTATTTATTTTTGTAGATAATAAGAAACAAGGCTGGGTAATACTGGAGGTAATATTTAAGAAACGGCTATATCATACAATGTCACGTCTTGGCCACGGATAGTTTACGTTATCCCGAGTGTCACGGCGCCCCGGCATCCGTGAGAGCGGTTGTTTGTGGGTTCGAAACTGGTCGAAGCGACTGGAAGTAGTCGACGTAAAGCCCAACCCAGACCGCCGAAAGCCGGTGATGGCCAGTAGGTAAATTGGAACCGAACCGGCGCTGCCGTTGCACCCAATGGCAGCAAAGGGGAGGGTTGTTTGTAGACAGGGCTACCCCATTGAAGGGCTCTGAAAAGAGCGAGGGGTGTCCTGAGGTGTCCGAAAGGACAGTGGAACTCATAAAACAAACAAACAAACAATGTCATTATCGCATAAATTCTGCTAAGCGTTAGTAGCATTCGAGCAAAAAGATCTTTTCCTGAAGCTAATCATTGCCAGAATATTTTAAGATTTCTGCGGTTCCAGTCAGTACAGTCATGTCTCGTTAATCCGGACAAGTTGGGACCGGCCAATTTTGTCCGGATTAGCGAATTTCCGGATTAACGAATCAAAGCTAAAACACTGTTTTTCGGGTCAAAGGCCTAAATGACAGGTTTTTGTTAGTTGCATATCAGATTCTGCAGTTGTACCTCCTAATTAAACCCAAAAACTTATTTCAGCGGATTATAGCTCCCAAAAAGGCAAAAATAATCAGATTCTGACTCAACGAAAAGCATTATTCAATTGAAAATTCACGCCTGAATTGAAAAATTGCGCATGGATTTTGCCCAAATTAACCAAATCCGGATTAACGAATCACTTTACCATACAAATTTCGAAGTTGGGACCCCAAATCTTCTGTCCGGATTAACGAATCCGGATCCGGATTAACGAGTCATATAACATGGGGGCAAATTGGGACCTGGCCTAATCTTGTCCGGAAGGCGAATATCCGGATTAACGAGGTCCGGATTAAAGAGACATGACTGTATTGGATATTGGGGAACTAAACCTCATCAATTTTACTAGCTCACCTGGTTAAACCAAAAATAGCTTCAACTGCGTCCCTCAATAACCCTTAGTGATTTGAATTTAGGAATGCCCCAGCATCGCCAAACCATCAGACCACCAGCACAAAGAGACCCTCATCAAATACTCACCACCCGAAGACCCAAGACTGCCCAGATTCTAGAATTTAGACCACCCACGAAGACCACCCAAAAAGCAGAAGACCTCCAAAGTAGCGATGCCGGGGTGCAGCCGATTTCCTGTGTAAAAGCGAGAAGAATCAACCACGAACCTGCTTACGAAGGCCGTCCACTCTCATTTTGCGAAGCCCTGCGATTGGAGCCCCACCACCGGTACTAAACTCTCCTCACTAATGTTCATTTGTTGTTTTATTTCTTGTGATAGACCAAGGCCCAACGGCACAGTTGGTGTAGTGCTTTAGGCAGCATAGCCACTGTGCGCGATGTCGTGCGCTCATCCTGTCAGCGCGGCTAGTTTCTTGTCGCAAAGAGTTGGTGGTCGGCGCAAAGCTCCACCCAGGCCACCGAAAGCTGGTGACAGCTAGTAGGTAAATGGGAATCGACTGGATCTGCCTAAGCACTGAAGCTGCTCCACAAAGCATGCTGCGTTGGAAAGAAGATCTACGATGTCAGAAGCTGTCTGAGAAACCAACTATGCTGGGAGCCCTCTGGCATATGGGGCACCGGCGGCTGTCGGGAGCTGTCAGCATCATGGCATCAACACGCCGGCCGCCCTCCTGGTGACCGGCACCCAGCAGCATGGCTAGGAGTGGCTGGCAGTGAAAGAAGGGCAACGTCCGAGATGACGAATCGCGGAGGTAGCGAAATGGACCTCGAGTCTGATCGTAGGCGGTAAGCCCGCCCAAATCGGATCGGATCAGACCAAAGCCCATCGGTCTGTTATCTCCATGATCGTGTGATATGTATCTGTTGTATGATCTAAGGAAGTGATCCTTTAGTTTTGAGCAGGGATTTCAGACGATCAACCCCGAGAACTGCTGACGACCCCAGTACTACCTGTGCCCGAGTGCAACCGTTTTCCACTGTGCGAGCGCGAAGCCGAACCCTGCGAGAAAGCTGTTACAAGGTCCGTCCACTCTCCCACCACCGCGAACGCGAACCAGTACCCGAACCGCACCGGTATCTCTGTTTTACTCTTACAGGGTTCGTGCGGGACCTAGAAAGTCAGGGAGTCATGGAAAAGTCACGGAATATGGTCTCTGGTCAGGAAAAAATTTGATAGCATTAGAAACACCTCGCCGCTAAATGGTCCTGTTAGAACTTTATACACACCACCCTTTTCAAGATCGGTCTTCTGACTTTATATTCTACTACTTAAACCGGAAATTTACCCTCGGAATACCGTTTAAATCCGTTTTACAAAGCCAATTATTTAAAATTTTCTCTGATTCGTTGCAGTTTCCTCAGCCTAGTTGGTCAGGGAATTTTGACTTTTGTCATGGAAAGGTCAGGTAATTTTGCTATACAAAAGCCGCACGAACCCTGTCTTAGCAGAGCCATACCACACCCCTATGGGAACCCCTGACGACATTTTCTACTCGCGCCTTCAAAATACATGTACTACTAGGGGGTTTGAGGGGCTACCCTCTTAGCTAGGAAGGCCAACCCCCTAGAGAAGTTTAGGGACCTCTCGAACTAAAAAAAATATAGTACTAGCGACTCCAGTACTGACAAACTGGCTCAGAAATAACTAATTTTTAATTTTTACACTGCTGATGTTTAAGAGAAATCGGTGTTTTTGAACCCCTTCTTGCCATTTTTGCTTGTTTTTAGCTCTGAAACGCTCTTTGGCAGCTTAAAATAGCGATTTTCAGCTTCCTTACTGAAAAATCAGGCTAAAAACGCATTTTCAGCCGTTCTGGAGCGTTTTCAAATTTTTGAGCCGCCCTCTGGGCGAAACCCCTCGCCCCCACCTGAGGAAAAATCCCCCCTACCCCCAGGTCGGCCCGGAGCTGTTACATGTATGTCGTTTAGTTCTGAGCAGGAGTTTCAGACGATCTGCGCCGAGAACACCTGACGACCCCAGTACCACCTGTGCCCGAGTGCAACCGTTTTCCACTGTGCGAACGCGAACCCGAACCCCTCGCGAAAGCTGTTACAAGGCCCGTCCACTCTCCCACCACCGCGAACCAATACCCGAACCACAGCGGTATTTCTGTTTTACTGTTAGAAGCTTCACACAAAAGGTGGACCAGACCAGACCCCCTTATTGGAACCCCTGATGACATTTTCTAACCGCGCCTTTATGATATTTCTGTCCATACATGTAACAGGGGTCTGCCTCCACCCGAGTTAGGCCAGCCCCCCGGATAGAACCCCCGAGACTATTTTTCCGACCCCCTCCGATTTTTCTCCGAAACTACGATTTTATTAAAATTGCTGAAATCGCCTGTGAAACAGTATTTTATCTAGCTGTATTTGAGCCCAAATTAGCGATTTTTGACAATTTTTAGTATCGTCTAGAATTCTGGCTGAGGCCCCAAACCCCTCCCCATCGGCGGATGAACTGTTACATGTATGGATATACTCACGACACCACAGTTGTTAGGGTCAAAAATTTAAAAAAAAAGACTTTATTTTTTAAAAAAAGCTTTTTTTAAGGCTCAAAAAACTTTTTTTTGAAAAATCAATATGCAAATTAAGGGAAAAAGTGGGAAAATTCACGTACATACATCCAATTTTTTGTAAATTCCTTGGAAGCAGCCAACATTTTATCCAGCAACCTGCGCAATACTTCTTTTGCATTGAGCCTAACAGCGACTGCGTAAGAAATCCTTCCTTAGGATTCACCTAGAAGTGCCTCTAAAGACAATTATCGGTGAAATTATGCAGTCACAGGCAGTGTTTAGAGCTGTATTGTCGTTTTCGAACAGCTTTCTTAACTGACTTGAGGTGCAAAAGTGGAAAATTTGTTGTAAGTATCTGTACTAGCATGCTGGACCCATTTAAGACGATTTTCAAAAAAAAATTTTTTTTAATTTAAAAAAAGCAAAAATTGTTGGCCTTCAAAAAATTTTTTTTAACAACTGTGCACGACACTTTTAGTCATACTGTGTCCCTTTTCCTTGTACCAAGATAACCGATATGTGATGAGCATTGTTGCTATTTTTAGTTGATTATTCTAAAATATTCTGCTTCTTTAGACGATCGAAAGCGATTCGAAAGCAACGAACCAGGGATAAAGAAAAGAGTTTGAAAGTTATTGGTGTGATGGTTGTAGATACGATACGCTCAAGATCCATTTCCACTTATAATGAAGTGAGAGTTTTTCTTATTATGGCATAATTATATACGGTGTTGGGACCGCCTAGCTAGCCTTTTTTCGAGTTTTTCGAATAACTTTAAATGGCTGCCATTCTGTCAATTTTCAAACAAGTGCCAAGATTTTTAGAAATCCTAGCTAGCCTTTTGTAACTATGAGTACTAACTATGTCCTACCCAAAGTGATCTGACCTAAATTTTCAGACATCAAATTTAATTCTACATATTTCTGAACCCTTCATCGGATCTTACTCAAATTTTGCAGGTTAACCAATCTTTATATAGACTTTGATCCCTGTAAAATACAGCTTTTTAGCACAACTGGTAAAATCCCCTAAAGGGTGGTGCCCCTGAACATTATCACGGCTGTATAACTTACAGTCGTTGATTTGTAGTTGCGCCCGAGAACGACGACATTTTGAGCTTTATTATTATTTTATTTATTGGGATTTCTGAGTAGTTAATAGGAGTTGTGTTTGTACTGTCAGTTTTATACTTTGACAAATTAATCGATTTTTGACCACGTTTCTGTGAACTACAATAGTTTTCAGCTCATTTTTTTAGTTTTTTTTACAATTTTGGCCAAAAATTGCTAGAGTTACAATCAAAACTGTGATAAGGAAGGCAGCAACATGAACCTTAAAAGAACAGACTGACATGTATGTGGTTTAACCTGTAATACAGGAAAAACGGCCAGTCGGCAAAAACGATCGGCATGAATGGTTTTTGTTTCAGTATGCCCCGATCCAGATCCTTTTCCTACCGGTGTTGCGGCAATCGAACCAGCAACCAATCTGCTAGTATCACAGCAAACGACAGTAACGTGTGACACGGGCAATTACTACTATGTTAATGGGACAGACAAAGAACCAAAGGCACCAGTTACATGTACCGATTCACAGACATTTTCGCCGGCAATTGATACTGTTTGTGTCCAAGGTAACCGTAATCATTCGAATTCGAAATAGAATTCGCTAAAGCATACAAAGTTTAACAGGTCATCCGCCGGATGAGGAAGGGGGTTCCGGCCGGGTGGGTCGGGTTCAAAATTCTACGAGAGGGGAGGGTACTAAAAGCGCTCAAAAATCGAAAAAGTCGCAATTTTGGGCCAGAAGTCGTCAAAAATCGCTAATTTTGACTCAAATTCAAGGTTCAAAATATTCACAAATTAACAATGTTTCTCATTGTTTTCTACAAAAATTTCGAAATATGACCTCTAGTTTATCAAAAAGCTGCATAGTAGGAGAGACAGGATAGGAACAAAGAAAATGAGTATGAAGAGAAAAGAAATAATACATGTACACAGGGTGTGCCAAAAAAAAACAACCCAGCAGATTTTTCGCTGTAGCAACCGCAAATCTCAACCGATTTGAATGAATCCTTTTTTAAATGAAAGATAAAAAATCCTTAAAAGACTGCTGAAATTTTCATTAATGTACTCTGCTTAGTTGCTGAGATATTGGCTCCCAAAATCAAAACAGTGATTTTGGCAGTGAACAAGAGGGATTTTTTATTATTCTGTACTTCGTAATAAAACGGATTCCTGCTACTGCTAAGCTCTATTGGAGGCTTTACAGGTGACACAGAAACTCGGTTTACTTCAATACTAAAGTATCTTTAGCCCCAGTAGTAGGAATCTGCTTTATTATTAACTGCAACCGAATCGCTCTTCTCTTGTTCTTTGCCAAAATCTGTTTCGACTTAGAAGGCAAATATCTCAAGACCTAAACTGTGAACCTCAATCTCAATTGCACCAATCTTTGAAGAATTTATCAGTCTTTCATTCAAAAAAGGGTTCATTCAAATCGGTTCAGATTCATGGTTGCAAAAGTAAAAAATCTGCTGGATTGTTCTTCATCACTCTTGTTCATTGCCAAAATCTCTGTTTTGACTTTGAGGACAAATACCTCAGGAACTAAGCAGGCTATCTTAATAAACGTTACGTCAATCTTTCAAGAATGTATTTTATCCTTCATTTAAAGAAGGACTCATTCAAATCGGTTGAGATTTGCGGTTGCTACAGCAAAATATCTGCTTGGTTGTTATTTTTGGCGGACCCTGAATTTAGTTTAGCCGTTTTGTTTTCCTGCTCATTGGAAAAGAGGCTGGTGGAGGTAGAATTCATGCGTAGCGTATTATATTAATATGAGGAAGGAAAACCGCGAACGATCGAAAAAATACAAATCAAAGTCCAAAAAATCAATTTACCTAAGGCATTCTGATCACAAAATAAACAGTTTTGGTACACAATTCATTAGTTTCACTATTTTTGACAGACTTTCTCTTCCTACCTCCACCGCAAAAGGGGGTGTACCCACCCTACACCCCCCTTGATACGCCACTGGTGTATTATGGGTGCCCATGCACATTTCTAATTCAGACCGAATTTGCGCTTCTGTCTGTCTCGCCAATTTTCGCTCAAAACAGTATAAATAGACAAAACTCAATTTCATTTCTTATACGTATTATATTTTTAGGCTGTAAAGTGGAATTCACGGATGCAAATGGCGAATTTAAACCTAGTGATTATGTTGCCAAGGGTTTCAATACTACTTTGACCTGCAAAACAGACTACCTAATTGAGAATACAAATGATGCGCAGACAAGTGTTACCTGCCAAGGTTCAGACCAGTTTTCCAGTACGCCACCACGTTGTGTTAAAGGTACTTTTAGTAATTTCTGTTTTATGTTATTTCCGTTTCCACAACTCGCTCATTTAGGTTGCCAAATTACAAACGATCAGTTGGCTGCTCTGAAAGAGCTTTCTGATGACCATGGGATTATAACAGACCCAGCAATCGACACGGTCTGTAATACAGCTGAGGGACTGTGCAAGGATGGAGCTATACAAATCTCTTGTACCGACACGACTCAAACTCTCAGTATACAAGTCAATAAAGGCACGACAGCAGAAATGGCTACATCCACAATTACATGTGCCGCTGGCAACTGGGACCCAATAGGACCGTCAGCAATTGAAGCCTTACAAAGCCTTAAGGTGGTGGGATGTGTAGATGATGCTAAGAAAACGTTCACATTGGACCAAGTGTGTGATGGTCGTTTTCATGTGCAGTTAGGTTGCAAGAACCAATAAAGTTGGGGAGCAAATATTTCCTAATTACCTTAGTACAAAACCTACTTAATAGCGTTACCAGCAGGAGGAACTTGTACATGGTTGAGTGTATCAGATCGGGTATTATATATGTTTTGCGATAGCAACTACGCCTATATACCAATAGATAGATACAACGGAAGGTTAATGATTCTTCCTAAAACCTTCTATTGTTGACTGGCTCCCAGTCCACCCAGACAGAACCTCCTAAAATAATATTGAACACTTACCATTTTTGGAACTCATAATAGTTAGTCATCATAAACCTTTTATAGACTCATGATTAGATGGAGTTTACAGAGACTTGCAAAATTTGTATCTCACTGTTTCGAAAACCTCAACCAAGATGTCTACCATACTAAAATTCTATATCGTGGTATCTATTCTATAACCATGTATGGTACCACTACCATTATGCACATGGTACGAAATTTGAACTGACTTGTACCATTATATGATACCGGTAACGGTACGAATGCGAAGGTAGGGGTACCATAAATGGTACCAGCACAGGCCCCGATCGTCGGGGTACCATACATGGTGCTACTACCCTAGTACCACCGGTACCATAAACGGCGTCAAGTGCCTGACTGTCTTACCTAACTTTTGATTGGCGAGAAACAGAAGTTGCCAATAATACAGCAAACTGTGTGTGCAGACACACATGCACGATGGCAGCTATTACATGATATGGCTAATAAATGTGTACATGAGTAATAGATAGTGTAGGAGATAGTCTGTGCGTTTAAGAGACGGCTTAGTAGTGTGAAGAAGGCATTTGCAGTACTGGCTGTTAAACTGGTTCAAATTCTGCAAAAAGCAGGTGGTGTCAGGGAAAGCAGAGAGCAGCTGAAGCTGGCCCCCACAGTCCTGCGCGGAAAGCAGCCCGACTAGCGCACTGTCCATTTCGCACAGCTCTACCGGGGGACGCAACCTGGCCACCAGAGACCAGGCCCTCCTCAACCCCAAACAGGAGCAACGGCCAACACTTGGCTTCGCTGATTTTTATTGGTTGGTTTTGAAACACAAACTTAATTCAAATTCAACTAATAGAGCAGGTACAAACGTACAGTACATAAAACTACCGTTGTCAAGTAAATTAGTTTAGTAATTTACTTACTTTTTAATTTACTTGCACCTCCACAAAATAATTTACTTACTTTTTATTTTACTTTGACCGATTTACCAACAATTTAATTTGATTTTAATTTACTTTCAACTTCTAATTAAATTCTAATTTACTTTTCTATGCAAAAAAGTGCCGAAAATACCACAAAATCAACAAATAACTGAGTATGGATTTCTAGTAAACTGATGGCACTATGAATCTAACTCCATCCTTTTGTTAAGCTTCATGTTTTTGGTAAAACCAGTTGTTCAGAAATGCATTATAATTATTTTTTCTAGGAGCAAAGCAACAGATGTAAACTTTGGCTAACACTGTAACTTATGGACAGACCGGGATTTGATGGAACAAAGGGGTTTTCATGGGGGGACAAATGGCGGGTCATCCTCTTGATGACCTGCAAGTCGTACCGGCACCTCCCCGTGGTGTCCCCTGGAGCTGGGCGCCCCGCTTGGGCACCCGGTACCAACGTCGGACGGCGAAACTTTCTCTTTATGAAAGGAGAAACCAACCAATGCCCCAGTACCCAGCAACGGGGCTTCATAATCTCTGGGGCCCCCACCGGCAGTGCGGTGACGGCAGGCGCTGTCGGTGGTCCACTCCCGTCTGCGAGTAGCAGATCTGTCGCTGCCTGCAGACTGACCGGTGTAGGTGATGGGTCGTTAGGCCCTGATGTCACTGGGCGGAACGCAGGCCACAAAGAGAATCAGGGGGCTACATCTGGAGCGAACCTGAGAGATAGTAACGCTAACCTTCAGGTTAAGATTATACGGGATGGCAATCAACCTGGTAAAAACTTGGGAGCAACTTCGAAAGAGGTAAAGCAACCAAGGCAAACCAGGGGGAGAGCCAATCTAGCCGTTATTCAGATTAATCTGCAGCATAGTCGCGGGGCAACGGCAGTCCTTAGCAGTTGCCTAGCGAAGCTGCAGAAAGAAAATGGGGCTGTCCTAGCCCTAATACAAGAACCGTACACGATTAATAATCGTGTTGTAGGGTTATGCTCACTAGGGGGCCGTGTTTACAGAGGTGTACCTGGTTTGCATGTGAGATCATGTGTCTATGCATCTAGGGGACTGGATGTGGTGTTCATGCCCCATCTGAGTACCCAGGATGCTAGTACAATTGAATTAGAAGTTGTGATAGGTGGAAGGAGGAGATCTATTATCTTCTCCTCTATCTACCTACCACAGGTTGCTGGGGGGCAACCTCCTCCAACAAATGACATGATCAAAGTAGTTGATTTCTGTCAGAAGCGCCATCACTCCCTAGTAATAGGCTGTGATGCTAATGCACATCATACAGTCTGGGGATGTTGGGATATTAATGCCCGGGGACATCACCTGCTGGAGTATGTCATTTCTTCTGATCTAGAAATCATTAATAGAGGACATGAACCCACCAATATAGGTAGGGGTCTGTCTGTTATAGATCTTACCTTAGCATCTTTATGTATAGCTAAGGATATCGACAAGTGGCATGTGTCACGGGAAGACTCTTTGTCTGACCACAGACACATTTACTTCCAGATATGCCTGGAGAAAGCTCCACCTGAATATCGAAGGTCCCCACGTTCTACAAACTGGGGTGCATTTTATGACAACCTAGAACGGAGAATGGGTGATCATCAGGTGGACATCCGGGACATACAAAGTTTAGAGGAGGAAGTGAACTTCCTTCAAAGTAATGTCCTGACTTCGTTTGAAGAGGCTTGTCCTTTAAAGCGAGTTAGGGTAGGAAATGCCCGGGTGCCATGGTGGAACCGGCAATTGTCAGCACTACGAAAAAAGAGTAGAAAGAAGCTCCATCGGGCACTGCTCACTCGGGCCGCACAGGACTGGGCAGAGTACAGGGTGGCCCAACGAGAATATAAGCAAACTATAAAGTTTGCAAAGCAGAAATCCTGGAGAGAGTTCTGTGAGGAAGTCGAGGGGGTTAAGGCCACCTCACGACTAAACAGAGTTCTCAGCAGGGATTCTCCCATAGAAGCAGGTATGCTGCAACTAGGGATGGGCACGTAAATTAATTTTCGTAACGCGTAACGTAAATTAAACGCCGATTTTTAATTTACGTTGCGCTTAATAATTACAGTAATTAAAAAAATCCAGATACGGAAATTAAACGAACACGAAAATTAAAATTTAGCAATACGTAAATTAATTTCCGTACGTGAATTAATTTACGTTCCTAGCGTAAAACAGATTTTTCTGTTGAATCCCGAGCCCACCACATTGTTTTGTTGTATTATAGACATATTTTTGGTTACTACTGAAACTTAAGATGCATTGCACAAAATTTTAAAGATTTCATGTTTTTATACCTACACCTGTAGAACTGAAACTGTCAGAAAACGAAAAGTACTGTACACTGCCCTGTAAAGTCTGATTGTATGTTTTTCTGCTCAGTAGAAAGAAGCTTATAGCTCAGAAAACGTTGCAAGGCAGGCGCAAAATATCTACAGTTTTTTGGAGATATCGGTCTGGAGCTCTGAAAACCTGAACCTATTGTCCAGGTTTTTTAGAAGATGGACTTGAACCTGAAATTTCGATGTTGGCTTTGACTTGAACCTGAACCTATTTTTCAACCCTTGAACTTTCCAACAGTAGTTTGAAAAATACACATGAATTTATAGTTGCCTGGCTTTTCTGCCTATTTTCTTATACAGGAAGACAACATATTGACAAAAACAAGCCTTCAAAAACGTATCTACAAGATATTTCGACCGTGAAATTGACCGGAAATTAACCGGTTTAGCAGTTCGAAGAGTGGGATTAGACTTCTGTGGCGACAAGGGCGAAAATTTTTCGAAAAATTAACCT